>JAMKCH010003582.1:0-69140 GCA_023653785.1 Ophioderma brevispina | reverse complement strand
ACTGTCCCTGTCAATATCAACTTGGAGCATCTAGATGTCACTATACTTGGAGTAATGATGTTGTGATACTCTGCCTGCATCTTTTCTCTTAATTGCTTTATGTAGCCTCTCAAACAATTCTAGAAGGATCGAGCATTGTCTATATGAGTCGTTTACTAAAATTAGCACATTACATCATGAGTCTTGAGCTTACTAGAAACATCTCCACTGTTCCCATGCATTTTTGTATGGATCTAAGTTGCCACAATGGAATCATTCCATGCATGTCCCTCACTGTCTTTGGCTGAATAATTATGCAGCAGTGCGCCACCTATAGTTCAGTTATACTTTTCCAGTAAATCTACTCAGTTGAGAACTCTTCTAGAATTTTCCTGTGCTTTCTGAGCTCTTCTATTTCATTCTATTTGTTTCACACACACCAGTTATGCGCACAAACCAGGTATATTTTTATATTATGTTACTTAGATTAATTTATAATAGTTTATGTGCTAATTTGCAACGTATTCTCACCCAAAGTGAAATAAATCATTGGAAATCTTGGAGGCCTGTAACAATGGAAATTGCTACAAGAATAGCCATAGCAACGTTGTAAAGGCTTCTTAAACCAAAACGTGTTGTTACCCTGTAAATAAACTCAACATTAACGATTTTGACAGGCAAGCAATCATTCTTATAAATGTGCAACGAGAGGCATTCATGCAAGGTGTCAAATGTAGTGATTTCATATAGATTGGACACTCCAACGATTTCTTAGTTCTTATCTTGTATTTTGGTACAGCAAATGGTGCGGTGGTTTTTGTATGCTAATATTAAACGTAGACTAAATTTCTTTTTACGCATAATAGGAAATTAGAATTTTCACATTTTTGTACTAAAGCATTGACTATAATTAGGAAGATTTTCAGGATTGGGGGCCAACTAAGCTCCGCGAGGCACCTATGGCAAGCGCAATGCTCCAAATATAGAAAAAACTAGGTTTATCACTGACAAACTTAGTTTTCTGAGAAAAAAACAGAGTTTTTCAAGTGATAAACCAAGTTTTTCTGAGAAAAACTAAGTTTTTCAGGTGAAAAATTTAGTTTTAAGTAATTAACTTAGTTTTTCTAATTTTTTGAGCATTCGGCGCTTACGTGTTTAAAAAACTTAGTTTATCAGCTGATAAACTTAGTTTTTCAAGTGAAAAACTTAATTTATCAGAAAAAGATAGTTTATCTGTGCTAAACTAATTTTTTGCCATGCACGACGATGCATAAATATTTGATTAACTAAGTTTTTTTCAGTGGATAAACTCGGTGGGGTGGTTTTTCAATGTTTAATTCACTGGACAAACGATGTTTTTTTTTCACGCGCAATGCTCAAAATACTGATAAACTAAGGTTTTCAAGTGAAAAACTTAGGTTTTTCCACCAGAACACTATGTTTATTGTACGACAAACTATGTTTTTTGCATGCGCTGAATGCCTCAAACTAGTGGGGGGTGGGAGGTAACCTAGGGTTTTTTCATGATAAACCCTTAGGTTTTTTTGCACCGAAAAACTATGTTTTTTTTTGCACGCGGGGGCAATGCTCAAAATTTGATAAACTAAGTTATCTTGAAAACAAACGAGTTTATCGCTGAAAAAACTTAGTTTATCAAAGTGCAAACTTAGTTTATGTTTATATCTATTATATAATCTCTCGCTCATGCGCAAACTGTTTGATAACTTATTTTATCTCAGAAAAACAGAGTCTATCACTTAAAAACTTAGTTTTCAAGTTGGAAAACTTAGTTTATCTCGCACAATGTTAGGCAAGCGCAATGCTAAATATAGAAAAACTAATGTATCACTGAAAACCATATCATTCTCAAATATTTTGATAAACGTATTTACTCAGAAAACAGAGTTACCAGCTGATAAACTTATTTTCATCAAGTGAAATTTTTGATAGGGTGGGGTGGGGGTGTTGGTGGGGTTAAGGGGAGTGAACATCATCGCGTTAACCAAACAGTATAATAATAGTAGTAATTGCATAGTATTCGATCCAACAACCCTTAAAGCAATATGCACAGTTTTTGAAGAGCGCCCTCAATTGTCCAAAATTTGATATGTTTTGCACAGTTACGTTGTAATTCTAGGAAACTAGACCTGCGAACGGTAATGCCTAAGAAATGCGTAGGCCTTTTTAATCGCCAAATAAGCGATTTTTAATTAGAATTGGGATCCCAGATTGGACTTAGCGGCCGAGCTGGAAAGTCTACGTTTATGTCCGTCTATACCTCTAACTTGGCTTGCCTGAACGATTAAAACACCTAATGGATGAGCACAGAAACGTACACGTTATTTCACATTGGAGGCCGTTTCCAGCACCTTTGTATTTTACGGGGTCCCCGATAATAATTATTCTAGTACAAAATTCCTTCGTTTGTGACACCTAGACATTTTCGACTTAATCATTCACAGGTAATAGTTTACTACCCAGTTACAATGCAATCGTGTAAAAATCCTCCAATTTTTGAAAATTGGTGGCGCTCTTCAAAAAATTTGCTAATATTGCATTAAAACAACAGCTTTTAGACAGGCGGCAAACTTCAACAGGACAAAGCGGACCTTCAACATGATAAAGCGACCGCACCGCCCCCCCCCCCCCCACACACCCAAACCTCCCCACCCTCCCCGACGCCGACCTCCACCCCGCCCCCCCTTCTCCTTCCCCTTATTCCTGGTCTCTCTCTCTTTGCAAAAGACATTACCTTAACGTGTTGGACTCACCTGTACCCTCCCCCCCCCAGATATCCTTAAGCTAGCTCCGGCTATAACTTAGCTTCTTATCTCATGTATGTGAATTATAGAAATAAACTTGGTTTGAAGGGTGCAACGAGAGATTTAACATGCCCCTAAATAATTTTAAGTAGGCCTACTTGATTTCTTGCCCTGTTTAAGCTTTCCATCAATAATATTCCCATCTTGGATATGTTTCTTTTGGTACAAAAATTGTGAAATTTTCCTAATTTCGATAGAGCAAGTACGAAATTCCGCCTATGTTTTATTTTGAAATATGTAAAAATGAATCAAATACGTTTTTTTTCTCTCTAGAAGAACATTTCCTGTAGGCAAATAGGGCCTACAAGGTAGAATTCATTGAGTGTCAAATCTATATGAAATATATGACACTATATTTGGGTGGCTCAAGATCTCTTGAAACAGTATCCGGAAACACGTAAGTTCTTACATCCATTTTTCCTGAGAATTTCATGAAAAAGTAGGTAAAAAACCCCAGGGGTCAAAACCCGGGACAAAACAACTGTTGTCAAATCCAGAGAAACACGGAACTTTCATATGTAACACTCGCCCGAACACTCGAAGTGGAGCTCGCCCAAAAATGGGAGGATCAAGAAGCAAGAATACATATCCCATATTGCATGCGCACCCTCTGTCTTCACCTTGCGTAGCTTACGGTAGCTAGATCCCGGCATAGATACAGGGGCGTGGATCCGAGAGACAAAAATGGAAAAACAAGTTTTGAAAATGGAAAGATATTCGAGTGAATTAAAAAAAGTCATGAAAAAAAAAGAACTACGAAGAATCCCTGACCTCTCACACGGATAGGCTATCGCCGCTCGAACGTGAGAAAACCGGAAATTGCACGGCTGCCCTTTTGCTACTACCCAAGAACCGATCGTGCACGTACAAAGGAATAGGGAAACTACGGAAAAGGGACAGAATTAGGCGATTAATGGCGCGTATGTCAATTATTGGTTAATTTTAGGATGGGGCAGGTATTTTCGAACAAAATATTATTCAAATGTTTAAAAATTGCTTTTAAAATGCCATATTTTCCAGGTTTTCAGCTCACAGACACAATCTTCATGCATTAAGTGCTTTGACTACTATTATTCACAGATCTATTAAGATATTATAATTATTTATTTTATTAATCCTCCCTTCAGATTTTTTTTCTGCGTTACTAACCCCCCCCCTTCTGACCGCAATTGACTTGTTAGCTCCAAAGTTATGGATGGGGGTCGGGGTATCCGGGGGGGGGGGGGTGGCATGAAGTATCAACACGCCTAGTATTCGCGGGGCATACCACTGCACAGACACTTGGTTTGGTACCAATGGAATACGCTTTCATCCTACTCTTGTTATTGATATCAAATAGTACCACATCCCATCAATTAACTTACTTCAAGCACATGGGGGACTTCAGTTTTTTACCAAAACCAAAAAATAGGAGTATCTCATTTTTCCATGTTGGTTGGTCCTTACATGATTGGAACTTAACTATTTTTTTTACCCAGCGTTTAGTGGATGCGTTGAGTAAAATTGGAAAAATATCCTTTTCCACCCTATATCTGTATGTTTCATCTTTCCTTAAGACCTATCAGTGATTCAACCCGAAGATAAAAATATTGAAACTACTTAAAATGAAGATAAGTCTGTAGGACTCTCATAAGTATATTTTCCACCTGAAAAATGCCAGAAACGGAAGAAAAACAGCAGTTTTTTTTTCAAGATATGACCCACATTCAATTCCGTGTTTTAGTAAGTGTCCGAACGTACAGGAATGACTAAAATATCCGATTTTTTTCTTTCTTAGGTTTTCAAGACTTATCACTTGTAGGGTATGTTAGGATACTATACTTGTCCCAAATGCAAAAATCTGATTTTTTGATGAATTTTTTTCGATTTTCTAATTTAGGCAAATCCCTGATGTGTCCTTTACTTAGACGTCCAGTTGGGAATTTGGGTATTATTTTGATACCACTGAAAATAGAAAACCCAAGCTATGCTTGTGGTACCACTTTAGAGAGAATCGGATGTTTAAAAAGGAAAATCACAGGGGGTGGGACCCCCTCCCCAGAGAGAAATTGTTGTGACAAAAAATGGCTCGGTAGACGGAATTAGGCATTTCCTTTTCTTTCTGAAATGACCTTGTATCTCTTTTACAATGCTTAAGAGATTTGGGGGCATGCACGTTCTATTGAAAAATATTACTTAGATTATTTTGAATAAATCCAGGTGGGGGTTGAATTTTGGTCGGGGTCCAAGGCCGCGTGCCAAAAAGGTATTTTCGTACGTATTGACAACAGTCCATCAAGGTGTACCAATTTTTACTGCAATTGGTCCGCTAGCTTATTTAAAAAAACCGAAACTAGTAATGTCACAAAATAATGGCTCTGTTCGACTCCCATTAGGGGTTTATTTTTCACGGAAATTGGTCTTGTTTATAGCCTTTTCGGGGTCACTTTCAGACCCCCTGGAATGAGCATGGTACCCAAGAGACCCCTAACCCCCCCCCCCCCACTCGTATCAAATCTCGCTTGGAAGAAAAGATAATGCTCTGCTGCTCTGCAGTATGGGGTGTATACGGCACAAAATTCGTTTTTAACAAATTTTGAATTAAAATTGGAAGGAACCGAAAATTTTGGTCCTTGACCTTTGGATTAAAAGCTATGTGAGTTACACTGTTTTGTGATAGATGTAAAAATCACAAGCTATCCCTTAGGCCTAATTGGGATCCATTTCTCCATGTGTTCCACGAAAGCCTCATGATCGAATTAATGTGAACTCGACGTATTTTTCTCCAAAAAAAAAAAAAAAAATACTAGTATTTGTAGCATTTTAGATCACAGCACATAGTCTAGTACAGTGGCAATGCAAGTGCATACAGTATGTACAGTGTATATGGCTGGTACCAGGGGTTCGTCCGTGAAACTTGAATCGTAATATACGTAACTTTTGCTGAGCTCTTGTTACGATTTCTATAAGTTGTGACTTTCGTGCGTTCGCGAACAATGGACGTAGACAGTCGTATAAACACCGTTTCGTTAACTTAGGATCATTATTACGGGTATCTATTGTGCTTCGTGGGTGCAATTAGGGACGAGTCGGTTTTGAATGCCGTTCTAGTAATTCGATTCCTGGATTTTTTGAAGCCTACGTGTGGTTTGGGTTAGTTGCAGACTTATATAAACGGGTTTAAATACTCAGACTACCCCTCGCATATTATATTCCTCCTGGTTTTATATAACCGCTTAAATTGGCTTGTTATTATTATCGTGTACTTTCGATAGGTATTAAATAGACCTACACCGCCACAAGAATGCCTTCATACCACAGAGGCAGCTATTTTTTCCTCATTAGAAGTCATTCTTATAGGTGGAAAACAAAAAATATTTTATTTAAAAATGAAAAGTCTGTAGGCCGATATCCAATAAACAATACCAAAGGACATGAAGGAATATTCCAGGCAAGGTAAATGCTGCAGCCAGCGATTTTCTATTACTAGCCCAGGAAAAGGTCTGGTTAAGCAAGTGAAGAAGACATACAATTACTAGCGAATAATTGCTGCTGATTTTTGTAAAGAATTCGAAAACTCAGAACGAGTCCATAGATGACGAATAAATTGTGGCACTTTTTTAAGTCGGACTCCAAGATTTGAAATGTTTTGTGTGTGTATAATTAAATCTCTAAAATACTCAATTCACACAAAGATGGAGATGAAACGTAGTGATGTCGTAAATATTTATTTTGAGTATACGTAACCGATAGGAAGGCCTACGGGTATAGCAAAATCCGCATTTGAATTTGTTTACATACTTGAGATTTTTTATATTAAGGACATCGATGTGAGCTTAGCATTTCACACAGTGATTATAGTATGCGTGGACAAGCATTTTGTACATGTAAAAATCACGATTTGTTAGAAATCTCCTGAGTCGCCTTCAAATGAAGAACTAGTGAACTATATCAGAGGTGATTCATATCTGTATACATCTTCTTTTTTTTCTTTTTCTTTCTTTCCTTTCTTTTCATCTTTCTTGTGATTTATTTTTTTCGTGCGTGACTGGATAGATGAGGCCAATCTGTGTGGATAGGAAATGGCGTTCTTACAGAAAACAATGATATATGATCATTAACTTTAATATGTTTAATCGGTTTTGTTAAATTAATGATAAAGCCACGATTTTGCTTCATTGCGCCAATTACCCTTGATATTCAGGCCCAATCTGACGGTATATGAATAATTGACATATCATTGAAAGAAGAGATCTGCGAGTTGCAATATCTTATTATGCGTTAAGGACTGCCTCTCCCTTCATTTTCTAGAACTATAAATACTGTTGCCATTGATATATTGCTAACAAGATGGGTGGAATGGGAAGAGCGGACCGATTTGTTTACTTCCCACACACTACGAGTGTGCTACGTGTACTCATGCCCACACGTACTTTTAATCGTAAATCTGGCTTACTCGTAGGACAACGTAGCCTACGTCCAATTTTCACGAACGCGTAACAAAATCTTAGTAGAAACTTACGTCGCAACTAGGGCTACGTTGGTCTACGGACTGCTTTCGCGAACGAAAAAACCAGGGAAGACTTTATAATGACATACAAAAGTACTTCTCCCATAGAAAACCCGTGGCAAACCGGTGAAGTTTTGGTAGAGCAAAGGGGCGCTGTGAAACTTCGGTATCTTCACCGGCTCACTATTCAATGGCGTGGCGCTCCACGAGTGTCTTACCTAAAAGGTTAGTGTGTAGAGATCAGTGGAAAGAATGCATGAAGTGGCAATGTATTATGGGGTTTTGATGATACGAGTTAATGCACGAACTTTGACCTTTTGGCAGTAATCTCGGGAAGAGTCTCTTCGCACGTGGACGGTGGCCGAATAAGCCAGTGTGTTCCGGTTAATTCGCACCGTACACGAGCACGTAAATAACCCGAAACCTTTTTTGTAATTCGCACTCGTAACGGTGTGAATAAGAAAACATTTCTTGGGAATTCGCACAGTTGGTGGTGCGAATAGAATTTTTTTCTTGTATTCGCACCAAAGCCGATTAAAACATTACACGAAATTTTGCCCCTGTTGTTTCACACCGTCACCGCGGCAGTTAGAGTTAGGCCCTATCAGTATCAGCTTATAGTTATACATATATATATCTATATTCAAAACTTCCCGCATGTGTGTGTGGGGGGGGGGTATTTTTTTCGTTGTTTCTTTTCTTTTTTGTTTTTGATAATTTGGATGCTTTACTCAAAAGAACATTCTTTTTGTTGTGTTTTTCATCTATTTTCATCCATTTTTATACATGGTTTTATTTTTATATTTAGTTAAGCAAAAAGGGTGAGGCAGTATCCTTTAGGGGCGAATAATGTGTCCAAGGTCGGAAAAAAATAAATTAAGGGACAAGGCCAGGCCGAGTCACAGTATTTTATTTTTCAGGGACGAGGAGTAACATTATGAGCCATAAATAATACTGCAAACCTTTTATTTCTATGCGATTACCGAAAACAGCGTGATAAATGAGAAGATGCATTGGCGACCCATATGCCAGAATAATGGGCAGTTAAACTGACCAATTAGAATGCTGCATTTCAATAATGGGACAGCAGAGGTAATAGAATATTGCTTATAATGTATTTCTCATTTTTGTTTAATCTTTATATGGTTTTATGCTTTTTTATTTTTCTTTTTATGTTAATATTTGTTTTTATGCTGTATTTTCATTTACTTGTATTTTCTATTACTGAATTGTATTATTTTTTGTTCATTCACTGATATTATTTTTTGAATTGCGTATATTTAGTAATTTTGTTTTTAAATTTATCATTATACTTCTTTTTATTACTTGATATTTTTATTGTAGGCTAATTTTTAAGTGCTGTAATTTTGTATAAAAAAATATTTGATGTAAATTAAGTTTTTACTGAATTTTTTAAATTTTCATTTTCTATCTAATCACAAGGCATTGTTGCATTTTCCATATTTCAATGAAAAAGACAGTACCTGGCCAGGCTCGAGTATACAAATACGACATGGTTAGAGGGCAAATAGGGCACACTAGTTTTCCCGCGGTAATTGGCACGGGTCTTTCACCCCGAACCCGAAGGTGCGGGGGGATAGGCCGTAGCCTAGTACCAAGGGAAAATAGGTTGCCCTATTCCCGATATAAACCATGGAGTATTTGTTTCTTACACCGCACTGTGGACGCTGGGACGAGGTTGTAGGTAAACAGTCCAAACTATTTCCCCTAGGGAAATAGTTCGCGTAATAGGAATCAGCCAATGAGATGATGTATGTCATGAATATTCATGAGGTGTAATAATATTAACACGGTAAAGGGGACGGATCTGGCAACAGAAACAGAGTGCCCATCTATCTTGCAAAGCGAATGGGGCCCGATCCACCATGTACAAGTGGCGCATTTAATGGCTGCCAATTTTCAATTTGTTGAAAATGTGATAATCCTAGGACAGCGGAAATGTAAAGCGCTTTGAGGACGTTGTGCAAAGCACTATATAAATATTACATTTATTAACAAAAAAAAACGGGCGAGACAAATTGGCCGACACCAGGGATCGAACCCGCACATTAGATCATGAGTCAGCCGTCGTATCCACTGGCCACATGTTACTCTTACTATACTTCCAGCTTATAGAGTAAGCTAGAGGTAATTCGTCTCCGGTTAAGAAAGTTTAGGCCTACGTGTCTGTCTACAACATCTTTCGACTCCCAAAATAAGGTCTGAGAGAATAGTGATAATTGCAAACTTTGACGAGGAGGAAGAAATAGACACGTAGCTCAGGTCAAACGCATGGTAGACAGCCCATTTGTCGCAGTGCGAATAAGACGAAATTGTTAGCAATTAGTACCGCCACGGTACGAATAGCACTTCGTACATTCCAAGATGGAAGGGTGGTCTTTTCCGCCTTTGATCGCAAATGAAATGGTGGTTGTTTTGTCCTGATTTCCGGTCATGTTTCCAGTGATTATCTTCATTGTCATGTTTTGTGTCAATCTAGAGCAGGTGTCGTGATCTAACAAAGACTTAAAAAAAGTGCGGTAGTAAGAATTCACGTCGTTAGTCGTAAAATTGCTGACTGTCACTGTCAGTGCCTGCGTGAGTGTCAACATCAATGCTGTCACACTATTCTCACGGTCGCCGTCGTGTCATAAAACAGGCTATTCCGTACCCCCTCTGAATACTGGAGTTGAAAGATTACTAATGTGTTGAATAGGCAAGTTCAATAGCTGTGAACAGCAGCCTAATCCTTTTACTAATCAATTCCAACCTGTTATAGTTGTGCATTTTGATATCTCTCAATCACTTCAAGATAAATGTTAATCCATAACGTCACAATCACAAGCTGAAAGAATTTTTTAAAGAGTAGAATTCCCTAGATATCCAATGGCATGCAAAGTTTCACTCCAGATTTTGGGAGTAAGTGCAATAACCGGAGCAAATACCCGGATGTGCGACCGTGGTTACCGAATCATGCTCAAACGTGGAGCGATTTTGTACAGAGCTGGTATAGAAAACTGGTCGCATGCGAATTAATTAGCTTGCCTTTTGTACGAGGCATTAGTGGCCATTGTGTCCATGTAAACGTGTATGCAAAACTCTCTTCACTGGACGAACAAACAACCACATCAGTGTTTAACCGAAAATAGCTGCTGTTCAGGGTGTGTGATAATAGGCCTAAGTCAATGAAAAATTGAAGTTTGAGCTAGGTTCAATTTCTATATGAAAACGAATTCTCTCTGCTTCTGGAGTATAATGACATCAAGATTCATCCTTGCTGGTGAAGCGGATCAGGAGATATTAATTTTTATGTGCTTCCACAATTGTGCTAAGTTTTGCTGAAATAAGGCCAAATAAGGGAAAGTGACAACTTGCAATTGGTCGCATTTTCATAAGTTGGTCCTAAAAAACTAACATGGTAGAAACTAACAAATATTGTGCCTTTTTCCATTCAACAGAGATGACATTTATCAATCACATTCTAGACCATTAAAAGTATACATTTTTGGAAAGCGTATATTACAATGTTGCCAAAACAGCTAAGTACAACCGTGTTATCAGGGGGGGGTGGGTCAGAAATTTAACAGGGTGAAAACAACAAAAAAAGCTTCAGCATTTTCTTGTCATGTGAACGTGGGGTTCCTATTTGAAATTGAATATCGTGTAGATCAAAATAATATATGGATTCAGAAAGGTATTACGTAGGCCTTCAAAAACAAGCAAGGAAGAAAGAGTTCACATACTTGTGTTAAATATACTAGGGTGGTCAAAAATTATGCTGATTTTTAAGTGTAGAAACATGTAATAAAAAAGATTTTCATTACTACTTTTCAGAGTAAACATGTTAGCGGTCATTGGTAATGAAAGCAAGTTGCTTTCTAAACATATATAGCCCATGCTTTGTGTACTTTGATTATACCGGTGATTCAGAAAGTAAAATTACCAGTAAGAGCAAAAAAACTTCTGGTGCTCAAGTTGTCCTAATGCTATGGAAGTTGAACCAATAAAAATATTAGTAAAAACAGTGTAGCCAGAAAGTATATAGTTAAGCCTCTTCTAAAACCAGCAATCCTGATCAATTATCTAGGGGTGAATGTGAAAAGCAGTCCGGATAGCAATCCTTCTGTATTTCTCACTTTAAAATAGAGTCCTGCAAGATACACAGAAAAACATTCTGATAATAAACTGATGTCTAAACCATTAATTGTCCTACATGCATTAAACACATATTCACAATTCTAAAAATATTGTTACAGATACAAAAATAAAGATTTATTGTGACTTATACGCATGTGACAAATGAATTTAAATACACAAAACATGTCATGACAATACTCCCACCCTAAACAATTTGAACCACCCTGTATAGATTATCGATCATATTGCAAATATTTTTTGTGTTTTTAAAACATGCCAGTGCAAAATACACCAGTCTCAAAGTGTTGTATAACACAAGATTAAGACATGTTTTACGAGTGACACAAACTAGATTTAGAATTATGTCACAAAAAGGTATTTGTTCACCTGTATAAATTTTAATTCACCCTGTATAATGCATGGTGTTTCTTTGCAGAATTTGCATCTTAGGTATCAAACAATGCTTATGAAAAAGCATGATTTCCTTACTGTAAGAATACTTTTTCAGGTACAAAAGTCAGAACTTTGGTGTTTTTCAGTTTTTTTATGTGTAAGTATATGGGCTGCTCCTCCACCGAAGGCTTCCTCCACCGACTCACACCTGACTACTGGAAAATTTTAAACGTAACTTCGATATTATCCATTCAAGATGAAAGGGACTGTTGGCATTAAAGAAAGAAACAAATATAGCTACAACAATGACACCAATTTTGTTGTTTTTGATAAAATTAAAAAAACAAAAAAACTAAAAAATCAATAAAATAATAAAATTTGTGGACAAATGTAATATCTCCACACATATTTGACAGACCAACTTCTGAAGCGACCACTTTAGGTTGTGAAAAAATGCTAATATAAATGAGAACTGCATCTTTTGAAATATTTCCCTTCTACACGTCTGGCCAATCATTTAAAAAGTTCCATGGTTACGATAGCTAATAAGCCTCGCCCCAGAAGTTCAGGATTTTACCAGAAGTGGCAAAAGTTGGTATCAGAAGAAAGCTTACTATTTTCTCATTTACCCTGTGAAATCTTAGGGATAAATGATGTTTTGGTTGAAGTTATAGTGAAAAAGTGCCCCTTTTTTGGTCGACCAAATATTAATTCATGCAGTACTCTGGGGGACTTTAAAAATCACGTTTTAGGCGTAACATCCAAAACAGCCTGAAATATCGGAGGAAAAATTTGGCAGTTGGAGTTTTGGGGTGAAAGGCCCAATCTGGTGAAGGCCAATCTATCAAGATGAAAAATTTCATATATTTAAATCGGGCATCCTCCTTTAAACCAAAAACTACTTAACTAGTGCCTTGTGCAGAGCCATATTTTTTACTTTGGCATGACAACAAGGTCTCTTGCTCAGGGTTGGCCTGGTAAAAAACCAGGCGGTTTAAAACCGCCGGTTTAATCCAGGTTAAAAACCGTTTTTTTTTAAACCGCAAGGTTTATGCCACCTACTTTGGCAAAAACTGGCAAAAACCTCAATTTTGTTCACAAATGCTTTTGAAATATTTAAAAGAGTGTAATTGTTGGGTTTTTGCAAATGTATATTAGCTCTGGAGAAGTAAGAAAACAATTACAGAACAAAAATAAAAAAAATAAAAAAAATAAAAACAGTAAACAAAAACTTTGGCTTTTTAATTATGATACATACAGTTTGATCTAGTACATACTTATGTAATACATGTACATGAAGACATAGACTCGCATATGTATACCTACTTAATAAATAATTAACCTTGTGAAATATGGAAAATGGATATGAATCAACATGTAGCTTAAAATTTGATCTGTAAGACACAAATAAATTTAAATGAATAAAATTTGAAAAAAATGAAGTAAGAGCAAGTTACTCCCAATAGATTGAAGTGTAATTGTAAATCCACAGCTGGAATTTTGAGTCTGCACTGCAGAATCTTTGCAAGTTGTGAGAAATGTTACAGTAGACTTTTCCTCTTTGTTGTGTCTTCTTGTATTGAAGAAATAAAATAATGCAAGGTATGTTGATATCTTAAGTTAAAGAGGGACTAATTTTAGTATGACGTACATTAAAATGTTTTGCATGACGACCTCAGACATTCCTAGAGTTTGGCCGGTTTAAAACAGTTTATGCCGGTTTAAACCGGTTTAACCGTTTCTGGCAAAAAAACAGTTTTGGCCGGCATAAGCTAAGCCAACCATGTCTTTTTTTTCTTGTTCAGTTTTACCAAAATGGAAAGGCTATTGCTTCAGGAAAAAATGACGAAGTCCAGCTCATTAACCCTAACCGCACCATGGACAATGAGGTGCACGAAAACGTGGTGGTACCGGTCGGAAAAATGTTTCTCGTGCATCTCGGGCCGTCAACAACTATTTTTTGTCGCCGGCAAATGACTCTCATGCACTCATTGCATCTGGGAGTCTTCCGCGAAAATAACGCGGATTTTCCTCCTTGCATCTGGGACGTTCTTCGCGAAAATGACCGCGATTGTTCCTCGTTGCATCTGGAGTCTTCTGCGAATGACGCGATGTTCCGCGTTTTGCATCCATCTGGGACTTCTTCCGGCGAAAAATGACGCGATGTTTCCTCGTTGCATCTGGACGCTCTTCAGGGAAAATGCGTTGATGTTACTAGTTGCATCTGGGACGATTGGCCCGCAGAAGATCGAACTGGCACAATTGCTTCTCATTGCACCTGGGACGGTTGCCGCAGGAGATCCAAATTAGATCAATGCGTCTCATTGCATCTGGATCGTCTTTGCCACAAATTAAATGACACGATGTTCCTCGTTGACATCTGGGAGTCTTCCTGGGAAAAATTACGCGATGTTCATCGTTGCCAATCTGGGAGTCTTC
Source organism: Ophioderma brevispina (assembly GCA_023653785.1). NCBI lineage: Eukaryota > Metazoa > Echinodermata > Ophiuroidea > Amphilepidida > Ophiodermatidae > Ophioderma > Ophioderma brevispina. Next base: position 54,881 of record JAMKCH010003582.1, on the reverse strand, counting down.
CGGGAAAATGATTTGATGTTCCTCGTTGCATTCTGGGGACGTCTTCCGGGAAAAGACGCGTTGCTTTTCAATTGGCATTTAGGCAGTTACCGGCTAGATATTGCAAACAACGTAGAGAAAGTAAGATTCATACAAAAACTATTTTGCACGAACCCAATTTGCTTCCTTTTTCAAAGTCAACTGCCGTGGCCCTGCCACATTGTTGTGATAAAAAAAGCTAACCAAACCGGCAAAAAATGAGGGTAATTCTTTGCCAAGCCTTACGGGCTATGCATAGCACGTATTTAGCAAAGAATCCGAATACACTCAGGTCAGGATTGATAGTAAGGTCAGTAATTCCTATGAGGCCCTGCTACTGGTATCCGGGTAACCAGTACTACGGTCCAGGGACCGAGTTGTCGGCGGGTAAACCAGCACCCCCATTGGGTTTCTGATCTGGTGAGGAGGGTAGTGGTTACCCGGAGAATGAAAAGAAGATCTACCTTCAAGGGGGTCAGCTCTGGAGGAGCTAATGGCGGGCCATCCAGCAAATGCTCTTGTCTGTGAGCATGGGTTGTCCAAAGGCTAGGCCACCGCCGAAAAAATGTGGATGACGTTCAGGAAGGGCATCCGGCAATATCTTTTGCTCCAATAAATCCTCACACAGCAGTATGTCTGAGTGTGGGGTGTATCCGGCCAACCCCCGTTTAGCGGGGACAAACCGGGATTTTAATAAACTTGGTGTAACTAAACTAAAACTACTACCCTCAATTTTGGCCGGTTTGTGAGATTTTTTATCACCAAAGACGTAGCCGGGGCCACGGAATAAAAAACAAACAGGGGGCGCTGACGTGGCCCGGCTAGGTTAAATGCTAAGCTTTGGTGTAAAATTGAGGGTTAAAAATAGTCTAAAAATGCCAAATTTACACCAAAAGCTTAGACATTTAACGTGGCAGACCACGGCATTTTAAACGTGGCAGGGCCACGGCATGTTAAAAAAAAGCATGGCAAAAGCAACCCAACTCTCTTAGGGACCAAATCATACTCAACCGGCGGGCATTTTCCAGGTTCTGCCGGTTCCAGGCGGTTATTTAATAACACCGTTCAATTCTTCTGAATCCTTTAATCGATTAAGTAATTCAACAAAACTCATGAATGGAACCGAGAAACCGCGCGAAACGGGAAAACGACCGCCAGTTAAGTATTGAATTTCATCCCTTACTTTGGCCTGTTTTTACCCTCAAATTTAAACGAAGCTTAGCATTTAACGTAGCCTGGCCAAGGCAGCGCTTTTTTTTCCTTATAGGCCTTGCGTGACCTTCCTTACGCAAAGATTTCCTCACGTTTTAACCTATAGGCCTTGCGGTATAAAAGCCACTGCGAAATTGGCGGGGAAGCTTTAAACTTGCTTAAAACGCGTTGGTAAACAATCATTTTACTTACATAGGCCTTGTAAATCTTCATATTTCGCTGTTAACCAAAAAGAATTTTTAATTTTTTAGGTTTTTTCTTTTTTTAAAAAATTTAAATTGCTTCTAATGTTTGGTGACGTTTTGTGCGCTGGGGGAAGCTTTTGGTTCTCATTGCATTTCGGCCAGTTCCCCGCAGAAAGTGCAATGTTTCTCATTGCATCTCGGACGTCTTCCCGGAAAATGACGCGATGCGTTCCATTGCATCTCAGCCGGTTTCCCGGCAGAAGATTCGAAAAAAACTTGGCCGCATGGTCTCATTGCATCGGGACGTCTCCGCGAAATTGGACGCGATGTTCCTCGTGCATCTGGGAGCTCCGCGAAAAGACGCGATGTTCATTGTTGCATCTGGGAGTCTTCCGCGGAAAATGACGCGAGTTCCTCGTTGCATCGGGACGGCTTCCGACGAAAAATGACGCGATGTTCATGTTCCTCGTTGCATCTGAGTCTTCTGCCTGGAAAATGACCGCGATGTTCCTCGTTGAATCTGGGCCGGTAACGACGTATGCTACTTATTTCTATGTCCCGGGGAACAACGTCCGAGATGCAATGAAACCCAAACTTTGTTTCTCATTGATATCGGGCCGATGTTAAAAATAAAAAATAGATTGCACCCTCGGTTGCATTTGGGCGATGTCAGGCAAAACCGCCCGGTCCGGGTTAGTGTTACTAGGCAAAAATGATTATATACAAGATTCATTAATGACTTTCATTCACATAGAAGATTAAAACATTCAGTAACATGTTAGCTGAATCCATTCAGGTGGTTACCAATTGCACTGGATAGAAAATATGCAAATAAGATTGCTTTTTTGATTTCCTTAAAGTACAGGGCCTATGGTCAGAAAATCCTAATTTAATATGTGTTAATGGACATACTGGCAAAACAATTGACTTATTTTAAAATGCTAAATGGCATGTTGTAATGGATAGCAAACGACATGTGGTCAAAACAGTGGGTACATTTCAAATATGCAGACTTGAGATGCACATTAATTTCCTCAAGTATAGAGTATCTCTGAACAAAAAATGACTAATTAGTATGCGTAAAACAATGAATTGCAATTTTGCGGGGTGATACTAACATGCTGTGAAAAAATGTTTCACATGAAAGTGGTAGATAATCATCTTTAAGATTTGAAATTAATACTCAAGCACTTTTCTGGAGTTTGCTTGAATTTTCAGTGATGTCTCTCGAAAGACAGAAAATGGAGTATTTACTGTAAATGCATTATTTTTTCACAAGGGAGGAAAATGGAAACAAGTGCCCCCTCAGACATGAATTATAGATCATCTTCTTTCTAAAAAGGGGTTGGCAACGTCATGTAAGTTGTGAAGATCAACCGCAATTTGATTTTCAAAGATTGGTACACCTAACCAGGGGACCGGGTGTTTGCCGGGCCGACGGCCCAAATGACAAGCAAAAGCAATCTATTTTATTTTTAACGGGCCCAGATGCAACGAGAGCCAAAGCTTGTGTTTCATTGCATCTCGGCAGTTTTTCCCGGCACAGGAATTAGTAGCGTTTAAAGTCAATAACGGCCCAGATTCAACGAAACACATCGCGCCATTTTCCCGGAAGACGGCCCGAATGCAACGAAACACATCGGCCATTTTCCCGGAAGACGCCCAGATGCAGAAACACATCGACGCCATGTCCCGGAAAGACGGCCCAGGTGAAACGAAAAAAACAATCGCGTGAAAGTGAAAATGCCATAAAAACAGGGTAAATAAATAAATAAATAATAATAAATAAAATAAATTAACACACTGATCTGCATGAAAGGTAGCTTATGGTTCGCCAGTCGTGAAGGGGCGCTATTACGCAACATCATAGTCGTGCGTGGCGATATTATGCTACGTCTGCCCCGGTTTACGGCATGAATACGTTTATGCATAATAACCCAATAGCTTATCGAAAATGTGGCGCTAATCACATCGAAATCGGAAAGTGTCTTATGAGGCATTGTACAAGTGTCACCAGCCTGATGTGAAAACATTGCGCCTTCTGCGGGCCAGACGGCCCAAATGCAGCTAAAACCATCGCATCAATTCCAGTCAGTAGTACCGGGCGAGATGCAACAAACCGCATCGCGTCATTCTCCGGGAAGACGGCCCAGATTTAACGAAAAACGCATCGCGTCAGTCGCCGGGAAGACGGCCCAGATGCAAACGAAACGCATCGAGTCATTCTCCGGGAAGACGTCCCAGGGGCAATGGAAACGCAATGAGAGTCATTTGCGCGACCAAAAATAGTGTTGACGGCCAGATGCAACGAACGCATTTTCCGACCGGTTACCACGTTTTTCGTTGGTTTGAAGGCCGCCGGCCGTGTTCGGGTAGCTACATTTAGACTTTATTTCTTTGTGTATTGAGATGAATTTTAACACAGAAGTTTAGATAAAGGATTCAAATATATAAGCTCTAAACCTTTCCCCCAGACTACAACAAAATTTTGATCCTGAATTTTAGAATCCAAGAAAATAGTTCAAAGTTTATGCCCTTGTGGAGCATTCCACACAATTTGGAGTGCCATTTTGACATCCCTAGTTATAACAGCGATCGGTTCATTACCTGTTATGAGATCTTCGTCTCATGTCTTACCTTATTCACTGGCCGCATTTGTAAACCTCAAAATAAAGCCTGTGTTTGGGAAAACAGGTGAATAATCTTTGCCATGTCGTCCATGTTCAAAATGTCAAAGATCGTATGAATGTTTACGGCGGTCCGGAAGTGTGTAGTCTGTGTCACAGACTGCGAAAGATATTATCTAAATTAGTACTGCACGAGAGATTAATGTTATCAGTCCGTCATAGGGAATGTATGCAAATGAAACTAAATCTCAAATATCTCCGGAAAACGAAGGGGCTCTATGAAGATTTTTGCATCAGAGGGTCCGTTACTATGTTTGTTTTGAATATGTATCGTAATTGGGTATGAACCTATAGAACCTATACTTTGTCTCACCTCAAGTTGAAGGTGACGTCATTATGCGTCTTTGCATTCCCACTAGCGTCTCGATCATGCCGCCTTTATTCGGGTGCGTATCATGCTATGATTCCAAGCATAGCGCGCGCGATTCATGGCTGCGCAACTAACGTCGCAGTATAGTGAGTCACCTTCAAATTAAGATGAGACAAACTATAGCGAGAAACTTGAATGATTTTCATGCGAGTTAGTAGTACTCGGTGCTAGCAAAGATGGAAAAAGGTGGAACACGCAATCGTACGGGCCGCATCCCTTTTTCCCCACAATGCCTTTCAGTATTATTCCAGTCTTGAGAATTTTCAAACGCTGGTTTCAATTCACGCCAACTTTTTTTGGTCAATTTTAGATACAGGATATACGTGCTTACCGGATGTAAATGTTATAGTAAGCGGATTATTCCATTTCATGGATATGAGGGTAGTTCAAAATCAGCATTTCGTTCACGTCCGTTCTGTAGAGCGCCATCATAAGATGGTTTGGTAATATGATGTTTTTAACAAATTCTTTGTTCATACGATGTTATTGCATGCATTCCAAGTCAAATGAATTTACTGTGATCCAAATTAATAAATCGTTGGAAAATTAATAGTAAAGGCGATTTGTGTCATAGTTGCTATCTGCACAGAACACCCCTACAAATGAATAGTCACGTCTTTAGTATCCCATAATTCATCTGGACGATCTGGTTGCAATCTCTTTTACCTGAAACATAATCATTCACATATCTGTGTTACGAAATATACACAGTGAATGTTTCTATGCAGTTTTAGTATCATCGATTGTTAACTTGTAAATACGAATTAATATACAAACATTACAAAACAATGAAATATTAATTTAAATTTCTTCACAAATTGAAGATTTTTCACAACACACCCATTGAATCGCACTCCAACTACACTGTAAGCACTCCGATGAATGTAAACTAGTAGGTATAAGTTTTATATGAATGGGATGCATGTAACTTGTGACAAAACATGTTTTTAGCATGTACATATTTCCGTTGTGAATGCCAAGTAGATTAAACTTGCTGTTACATAATGTTTTGCATATCTATTGTTTTTCTTGGCCTCCACTAAAATGCATTACCAGGCTCGGGCCGTAACAAGACCCACCATACATGTTAAGTCGAAGTCTTGTTAAGGACCGAGTTCTCGGGCTATGTCACACTCACTCACTACCGACCCCACACATTTGACATTTATTTTTAACATTGGATTGGTCTAGGGTTTGAAGGGGTTTAAAGTTTCTGGGGGTGAATTTAGAAGGGCCCGGGAAATATTGGGAATTTTCAGGAATTTTGGCATTGGCGTAACAAGTGGGGGGGGGGCAGTTTCCCCCCCTGACGACTTTGCCGGGAAAAATTTTGCAAAATCCTGCGAAATCAGCCGTTTTTTAGCCTCTGCCAGAAACTTGGCCTTTTGACCCTCTGAGAGGAATTTCCCAAGACTGGGACATTTGCCCCTCAAGCGGGCGGCCGTTACGCCACTAGGTTTTTGGCATTTTTAAGTATAAAATTTTAAAACATTTCTCACCAGGAAAATAAAATTAAAAACCATGTCATGTCCATGTTATTAGGAGGCCGGGACTTTTTCTATTTTTTCATCACCTTATAAGAAGTTTGGTATCATGGAAAGAGAATTTCAAAAACAATCCATGGTGTAAAAATCACTTCCCTAGCATGAACTATACGGAAGTATCATCATTTTATGTCCGGAGAAATAGTCAATTTGGCGTGGCGACTTTTTATTCAGATTAGCTGTTTCAAATGTTGTATGTAGCAGGACAGTTTATGCAATTCTGAGTTAAACCAAATTTCAATCACAAGTCCAAGAATTCATTAATAAATCATGATATTACCGCTGATTCCCTTTAAAGGAAATGTCAAGATTTTGTCAAGCTCAGTTTGCATTACATTCATAAAGATATGTACTACATCACGAATTCCCGAAAAATAAACATTTGATGTAAAATTAACAAAATAGAGGCATTTAAGTTTGCTTTTGAATACGAAGAAAACGGGCGGATTTTCGCCACGGCTTCATGATCAAAAGCGCCCAACTCGTGACGTCAAAGTGATAACAAAACATGTGTTGACTCGAATTGTTAATGATGACAACTGTAAGATTGATGGATTAATGAAGTAATAATAAAAGGTAGAAAAAAAAAGTTACAGAATGACTATTTTGTTCTTTCGCTTGTGTTTAATATTATTGAGTGGCAACACTGCGATATGATGGTCACCAACGAAGGATAAATTATGGATGGTCATCACGTTTGACGTCACAATTTGCCTGCGATGTGGATTGTCGGAATCGTTTAGAGTAAGCTATTGGGCGGGAAAGTAAAAGGGCAAAATATACTCACAAATGTGGGACCAATTTTAACTTATTTTGAATTAATATAGTAATCTGCGTTAACTTAAGCAATTCCAGTCCCATACCCACAAATTTTCCAAATATTCAGAATCATGCACATATTTCCTTTTAAAACAGTTACAACAAAAGTTATTGTTATGTTAAAGATACCCTATGAAAGGTTTAAAAAAGTGGCTGGGGAAATGTAAGCAGATCGAATCTGTGTAGGAAAAAAGAGAAAATGAAGCAATTGTTACATAACACCAAATGTGGTGAGTAAAGCATTTAATAAAATGCAAAACAATGAACTATAAAAATCTGAACAAGGAACAGGAGAAAAATACCGAACTGACATAATACTTAGTAAGAAATAAAGGAGTACCATAGCATTTAATAAATCAAATTGTAGCTAATAAAAGTAAATAAACCAATATAAATAAAGAAATACTTGAGTTCAATAATAAATAATTACAATAAATAGATTCGCAAGAGATAGCAAGGATAATACTATGTGATGGATGATGAGATATGACATATTTGGTGGATATGCTGCTTGATAAACTATGGAGAGGAGTGAGTGCAATGTGTTAAAATGGCATAACCAATTCCACTGCTAACATCAAATGCTTGATGTGAAAAACTTGGATTTGTCCTTAATGTCCTCTGGTTGAAGGGAATTAAAATCAACTAACAATAAAAATGATTCCAAGAAAGCAAAATCAGCCAGAACCAAGCAAAAAACATTCCAAAGCAAGCCAAAACAAAAAAGGAAACTAGCAAAACCACTGATTAAAAAGAACTTAAAAGCTAAGTACTTGTTAACTGAGTGCCCTTCAGGTGGTTTATTGTGTTCAAAGTGACTGGTTCTTTTTGTGGGCCGCAGCTATAGCTGGCAGGACAATTAGAATCCGTTGTGCGTGTGATGTGGGATGGGGTACAAATGTTAAGTTTTTTTAAATTGACCTCAATTGAAAGTTAACTCAATTGGAACCAAACTTCTGTCATGGGTGCACAATGGGATCCGTCATATGTGGTGGGAGTAGGTCAAAGGTCATGTTGAAAGGCAAAGGTCATGTTGAAAGGTCAACAGGTCATGTGAGGTCAAGTTGAAAAAATGGGTTAAAAATTGTAAATTCATCTAAATTGAAAACTGCAGTTCAATGGACCCCCCCCCCCCCCCAACTTTTGTCATAGGGGAACCATGCGAGCCCTCATATGTGATGAGATCAAAGGTCATGACAGGTCAAAGGTCATGGGGCGGCCCAGCTTATATTCTTTGAATATGCGAGCACCAAAGCCGAGAACCGCGAATTTCTTTTTTGTTTTAGTTTACTTGCTTTAGCTTGCAGTTCAGCTTGTATGTGTTGCTAAGTGCTGTTTCTGGCTTGTGTCAACTGAGTATTAAGGAGGGTAATGGTATTTAATCTGCCAGGTCAATTACCTTCATTCAGTGAATCGTAAACAAGATGATTTCCAAACCAAGCACTATGTTAGCAGTGTTCACATAACCTTTTGTGACTACACAATTCAGTGAGAGGTGATAATGACCAATGTTAAACATAAATGTCAAATGTATAGTCACTAATTATTGGACTAACTCACTCACACACGACACAGTCCAGCCCGAGGTAGTCATGATGATAGGATAGTTTGATATAGAATGTTTGTAAAATAAAAATTATCTCAAATATCTCCGAAAAACGAAGAGGTTCTATAAAGATTTTTCGCATAAGAGTTCAGGAAATGTTTGTTCTCTTAAGAGAAATCCCTCACATGGTGTCCGAGACCTCTAGAACCTTTGAGAAAATTGAACAATCAGTTGTTACAATCTTATGGTCACTGTTCCACGGTGCGGACACAGTGTGGCTAACTATTCACGCTTATATACTTTCCACACTTAGGACTGAGCTAGTTAGTACAGTAAACATGTAACCACAGTTGACCCATAAACACATAACAAACGGATTGTAAAGGGGTCCAGTATTGCTGGTGGCACACAATTATTAACTTAAAAAAAAATGAGCAGGGGTCACTCATGACGTGCAAAAATTGGCCTTGTGGGCAAATCATGTGAAATGTATGTTGGCATCTTTGTTCAAAATTGAATTATGGTCATCTTAGCATCACGCTCTGTAAAAACTCTGAACAATTTTGGGCAGAAGAGGGTTAGTTACATAGTACATCCATGAGGAAATTTTGTGTGCACTGAAAGTTCCAGCAGAAAGTTTCAAACTTGCATCTTTTTTTCAACAAAAAAAAAAGTTTTTTTAAAAAACTTCACAGATATATAGTGATTTCATATAGTTAGGCTGCTATAACCGTACAACAGCACATGGGTAGTCGGATACCCGAAACGGCGAAGTGCCAATAGGAGGCAAATAGTAAGTGTCTCCTGACGTCCCAGGGGCAATAAAGCATGCAATCGTGCCTGCCTTGCATTGCCGGTGAGCCGTTTTCCCGCATCGGAAAAACGTCGGAAAAAGTTTTTAGTCTCACATGCATACAATTAGGGCCGGAAGAATAGCGATCGCGGAAAATGACATATTATCACAGATTTTGCCTTCCAGCGTGGAATCCCATATTTGCGCGGAAAACAGTGGATTTCGTATTTATATACCAGAAAAAGTACATTGTGAAGCTTCTTGTCTGACTGTTTTTAACGATCAAGTACAAGATTGGCAAGAATAATCCCAGTTTTGATCATGTGGTATTCGCAGCAAGGAAGTCAAATCCAACCCCATGCAGTGATCACAGTTGAACAGTAATTGCTCTTATTTACCTGGGGAGTGGCTTGGGATGGACCACAATGTGGATACGTCATAAAGATGAAGACGAAAAAGCACACAGTGATGGTGATAGAAACCACCTGGGGAAGTTCATCCTTTGAATGCATGCATTCAATGTGTGTAGCCGTTCATGGTACTCTTGTTATCCTATCATCCATAAAGTGCAATGGAGTAGGTCAAGATTTAGCTGTCCATTCCTCCCCGCATAAGCTGAGCTGATTTGCTTCACCACGGCGTACACTGCACCACTGAGCTGATTGCAAATGAACGCTAGAAATTCCCCAATACAGTTCTACTAAGCTTTACTTTATTGTAATACTTCAATCTGGAAAGCACTAAAAATTTCCCTAGAGAGAGCTGTCTCTGTGCTAATATGATTGACACTTCTGTGGCAAAGTTTGGGATTCATTTTGCTTCTTTTTTAAAGAGGTCGGGTGGGAAATTATCGGCTGGGATCAAGATTATAGGCGCCAATTTTTTTTCATATTGTTTAGTAACATTATCGACTAATTATTTAAACACTTCTTTAAGGATATGGTTGTCCACCAGTACCCTTTAGGTGCGTTTATACGCAGATTTGGCACATTTTCAGCATGGATTTGGCGCGAAAAGGCTGATTTTTTGGTGCGTCAGAAAAAGGCGGAAATTGGGTGTTCTAACACGCTGATTCCCCGTGGGCCCTACCTGCAATAGGAATCACAAGGTCCCTCTTCTATGTCCCCCCTTGCGTAAAATAAATAGTTTCTTGATGTCTGACGTGCCAATACATGCAAGGTCAACTTGATTGCCTCTCATGGGCACTTCGGACGGGATAAGTGTTCTCTGGATTAAAAATATTAGGGATGTCATTTTAAAAACAAGCTAAATGTTAGGTACCCATCTTGTTTTCCAGGGTTCTGAAAGTGACCGTAATGGGACCAACATCCAGTGGAATAATATTTTAAAGCCTGTGAAAATGGTAAGACAATTTTAATTGGCTGATGCCCGGGTTTCAATTCCGATTATGAACCCAGTATACGCGTGCGTATGAAGTTGCGTATGATCGTTGCATTTAACAAGGTTGTTCGATTGTTTGTCCACTGGGTGGTGGCAGTCCTTTCTTGTTGGATTTAAGCCTTAATTAAAGCATCTCAAAATTGGGTTAAATGATAAATAAAGCTGTTTAAGATGAGAATAAAGGTATGATTTGGGAAACCGTTAACGCACTCTTACGACGAATTGAACCCGGTGACACCATTATTTTTGCGTGGAAGGCCTCGTTCTTCCACTTAAAATAATGGTATCACCTTGGGTTCAATTCGTCGTAAAGAGAGTATCGGTTCCCAAAATCATACCTTTATTTCTCTAAATTATACCCCAAACGGGAGCAGTATTAGTTTTCAGAGATATACCCCTAACAGGAATGATTTGCAGTGAGTGAAAATATTACCCCTTGTGGGACCTGTTCTCAATATGTGAATAAAAGATTTACCTTAAAATAGCCAATATACATATTTGTGCTACTGCAAGAAAAATACACACTAGGGTTATTTGCTTTAGTAGTTAATTTTTCCTATTTGTATCATTGAACCACTCACAATCACAACTAAATTTGATACCCCTAGCGGGACTAGAATTTGATACCCCTAGCGATAGTCCTGCAATTGCTGCAAGACCCTCTTTTTTAACGAGCATAGTTACCTGACCAAAATCCACCCACCCTCACCCCCCACCACGATTACAAACACGGGGAAAATATGATTATAGCGTTTTCCAGAAGTTTATGCTACTTTTTCACAAGATATACATGTTGTGGTACAAAAGGCAAATATGCTAGAAATATGAATGTTTGAAATCTCTTGTTGCACCTTTAAAATATGTTGAACATGTAGCTAGGGTTAGTCATAAAGAAAATCAATCAAACTATTTTTTACATTAGCTGAACTATGGGGAATCTAAAGACACAACCTTTGTTTTGCATCTGTTGTTATGACCATGTATCCAGGCGGTGGTGGCCAAGCCTCATTCATGTATAGCATTTCACTAAATATTTTAACAGAAATTACAGCACTACGGAGTGCAAACCACAAAACAATTTGGGTGCTTGATGTGGGTCTGTCATGGGTGTTTCCCATGACCTACATACGACCAAGAGGTCATCCGCTTTTCATTATTAACCCTAACCCGCACCAGGGACAATGAGTGCAACGAAAACGGGGTACCGGTCGGAAAATGTGTTCTTCGTTGCATCTCATTCTTGGCCGCCCTCCCCTGCATGTATCAAGAACAATGATTTTTAGACCGATTTACTCTTATTGAGTTCTCTATAGGACCCATCTTAAAGGCACTATCTTTGATTTGCTTAGTGAGAAAATTGAAAAAAAAAACACAAAGAAACAGATTTTTGTATGTGTCTATTCCAAAAAAACACACCAGCAAGTAATAAGACCAAAAGCACCTAATAAGGACAAAATTTGATATTTTAGTCATTAACGTCTGTACGGACACAGTGAACAGAGATTCCTAGCTTTGAACACAGCTGTTTTCTTCCTTTAAGTCAATTTTTTCATGTGGGAAAGGAAAATTTATGAGAATTCTAGAGACCCATCCTTTCAGGTTATTCCTGGCAAATTCAGAATATATTTTGAAGTTTGGTTGGTTGTCAGTTGATTCCCTGGATAGTGCCTTTAAAAATGTCAAATCTGATCATAAAGCTACCACTGGCTACTCTGGGGATCAATGGAAAATTCGTGTCTTACTCATTGAATATCTTACCCAGGCAAAAAAGACTCTATTCTATAATACATAATCACCTTTTGTGTTTTTTGTTTTGTTCATTGAATTGCAGACTCGTATTTAACCAAAGATGAGCACGGCCACGGCAGAATCCCTGCAGTGTTATGTCTGCGTTATATAGCAGATAACTTGAACAACTATGCAATGAAAACCAAACATGTGAACGAAGGAGAACCCTACCCGGAGTTCAAATTAACATTTAAGTCGCCCGATGCGAAGTTCTATAGTGACTTAGCAAGCAGTTGCTTCAGGTTATGAGCCAAAGATGTCAGCTGAACGATAAACTTCTAAGTCTATTTGGAGATCCATGTGTGATGTGCTTGCGTCGGGCGGTCATCAAGAATGCCTTGTTGACCACGCGTGGACTTAAAGCACTCTCGTGCCATCAACTGCTCGAACTGGATGCATCTGGTGTGAGAAGGGTCAACGTCAATGATATAATTGGTGCGCTAGGAGAATGGACACGGAGGAATATCAAATCTCTTAATGTCAGCGAATGCACGTTCTTAGATAAATCCAAGTTCTGTATAGTGATATCGCTACGACAGCTGAGGTCACTGCGGCACTTGAATGTTAGCTACACAGAATTCAGCAACCAACTCGGACTGGAATACCTCGCCGAGGGTTTGCCGCTGTTAGAGAGCCTAGACATATCAGGGACTCTCGTGTACAGTATACAACCGCTTCTTCGCCGTAAACACCAACTGAAATCCCTATGTATGTTCCAAACACGAGTTCCCGAGAAGGACCTCATTCCTGTCCTGCTGGAGCTCAAAGAACTGCGCATTCTTGACATCTCGCAAGACGCGCATCCCATGCTGGACAGTCCGCAAACTGCCAACATGAATGCTCTGTTGGAGAGCGAGGAAGCCCTACCAAGCATCATCTCGCTGGACATATCGGGTAGGGACAATCTCAAAGAGTCCTCGTTGCAGTCTTTCGTGAGGCACCACCCCACTTTGATGTTCCTTGGGTTGACGCTAACGCAAGGAACAGATCGTCATCAACAGCCAAAGGATATCTGTGGAGAGGATTTCCTGGTGGATGAATATCATCAGGATTTTAGACCTGATCTAAAGGTACTGTATGCAGGCAGAGGGTGTATTGAGTCAATCCCACAATGCACCAGTTTTGGGAAATTTCACCTCAATAGGGTCATGTGATCCCACAAAAATCCTATTCTTAACACTTAAAAATCCTGACTTTTACGCTCATTTTAGCCCACAAAACGTTAGTACTTAGGAAATTTTTGCATAATCATGAAATGCCTTGTGGTTTTTGAACTTTTGGAACACTTTTTATCCCTAAGTACTGACACGTGTTAGTACAGTACAGTATAGGCAAATTGCAATGCATTATGGCATTGATTCAAAACACCCTCTTGTATGCAGGGTACTTAGACTTCTGGAATTCTGGAAATTGGCCATAATAAAAAAAAAAATTCTGGAAATGCATTTTTAAAAATTTTATTTATGGACTTGGGTGATGTTATTTCAGCATAAAAAAGTATACCCACATTTTTTGTTTGGGGATATAGCCCTTTAACTCCTGTAGCCTTTCGTTTGGACGATTCTCACACAATTTTTTAACGTTGCGTGCTAGCGTTTTGCTCCTTGGGCAAGGGCTGGATCTATTTCCAGGAAATTAATGATATTCCCACTTGTTGTTCCAAGTGATTTCTATTTCATGTTCTTTTACTGTGACTTGCATACTTGGGGATACAAGTCTACAGTTTAAAATTTTGAATTTTTGCATTCACATTCTGCTCCAAAAACCTGGATATCATACAACCTTGTAAATATAGGTTTGATCAGCAAAAACTGTTTTCCTAAAAAACTCAATTTGCTGGTTGGATGTTCTGTGATTTTTTTAGGCTATAGTTTCTAGGCCGAGGGTGTTTTTTGAGTCAATCCCACAATGCACCAGTTTTGGGAAATTTCACTCATATGGTCATGTGTCACATAAAAATAATATTCTTAACACATACAAACTCTGACTTTAATCTAATTTTAGCCCCCAAAGCGTTAGTAACTTAGGGAATTTTTTGCATGATTATGAAATGTCTTGTGGTTCTTAAACTGTGGAACACTTTTTATCCCTAAGTACTGACATGTGTTTAGTACAGTACGTATATGCACTTGCTGTGTCATCATGGGATTGATTCAAAACACCCTCTGGGTTCTAGGTAAGACTGGAGCTGCTCTTTCTTATTTTGAGTTGCAAAATGTTACGCTTCGTACCTTGGTGCATGCGACCTAGTTTCTAAACTTTTCCGATCTTGATTTGAAAAGGTTTAGTATTATGCTCTTCAGTTTAAAGAGACAATGCATAAATTGCACTATGCCCAACAACACAATCTGTTTTGTGGGCTTATGAAATACTGCAGATGGGCGGGTGGTCAGGTGGGCGGACAGATGGATGGGTGGGTGGGCGGGCAGCAAAAGCATTAATCCACTCTACAGACTAAATCGATTACTCAATGTGAACCTCTATGGCACAGTGATAGAACAGGATGAGGTCATGTGCTGTAAGTATACTTTTTGGACAGGTTATGAATATTAATGCACTCATTTGCATATTTTGAAGAAAAAGCATTAATCTACTTGATTCTTCCATGTCTTCTTTGGTCGTCTCCTCAAATTGCCCACCTCAAGCTCAAAAGCCCTTCTTAACACATGCTCGTCATCCTTCCTCAGCACGTGCCAATAGTACATGTGTGTGCAAAGTGCTTTTTGACCATTTTTCTCTACACGGCCGCCATTTTGTTATTTGAACTTTGTTTTCAACGCCGTTTTCACTAGGCTCCTAACAAGATATTGTAGTTAAAAAATATCTTCAAAAATGTTGATATGTCCACCCACTTATGAGATATTTGCAGACAAAAAGTGTAAACTTTTTGGGGACCACTCTCTATAATTCTTCATTTCAATTCTCACCTACACCCAACATTGTTAAACTCTAAATTTCAGGTGTCTGGTCATGCCACAGAGAGTCAAGTTCTGGAAGCCCTCCGTCGTTATGGAAGTCGCGCCCACTATGTTCACAAACTTCTGTGTACACTGTTCACAATGACGCAGGGGCTAGACAAAGCTAGGCCTGATATTGTCAAAGTAAGTCTTTATGGATTACTCAGTGCTTTGATATTGTTTAAAGGTGCAACGAGAGATTTCACATATCAGGTGTCCCTTAAAAAATCGAAAGTACTGATTTTCGCCCTGATGTATAGCTTTCCATCAAAAATATCCTCATCTGAAAGGATTAAGCTGAGAAATGTTTCTTTGGTACAAAAATTGTGAACTTTTTAATTTCGTATAGGAGCCATAATACGAAATTCAACCTATGTTTTACATTGAAATATAAGCAAATCAAAATCACACTTTTTCTCTCTTTTAAGACATTTCTGTAGCCAAACACAAGCTAAGAAATCTATTGAGTGTCTAATCTATATGAAATTACTATTATGACACAATATTTGTGTGGCCTCAAAATCAGGGTGCAAAATAGGATTTTTAAAGGGCAACCGATTTCAAGGCAATTTTGAATTGTGTAAAAGGGCATCAAGGCAATTACATGTTAATGAATAGGGCCAAGAATGGCAAAAATTTAGGGCATCAAGGCAACTGGTAGGGGCACCTTCGGTGCCTTCGGTTATTTTGCACCCTGCTCAAAATCTCTCGTTGCACCTAACCCCCTGAGGTCTACCACCTTTCTGACAGTACCTCTGATTGGCTCATTACATGATTTATCACAACTGCTGACTAACCAATCAAAATAGAACTTATAACATCTACAAATTTTTAAAGGAAATATGTCATGATTCTGAATATTTGGAAAATTTGGTATGGATGGAAAGCTTAAGTAACGTAGATTACATATAAATCAAAATAAGTTGAAATTGTCCACATTTGTTGAGTATTTTGCCCCTTTTAATTTTCCGCCCAATAGCTTACTCAAAAACGATTCTGACAAATCCACATCGCAGGCAAATGGTGACGTCAAGGTGATGACCATCCATAATTTACGTCGTTGTGACCATCATATCGCAGTGTTGCCACTTTCCTATAACTGCGATTGATGTGTTTTTATATCAATAATAATTAAAACACAATTTTTTTTTTTTTTTTTTTTAGGATTTTTAAAGGGCAACCGATTTCAAGGCAATTTTGAATTGTGTAAAAGGGCATCAAGGCAATTACATGTTAATGAATAGGGGCAAGAATGGCAAAACTTTAGGGCATCAAGGCAACTGGTAGGGGCACCTTCGGTGCCTTCGGTTATTTTGCACCCTGCTCAAAATCTCTCGTTGCACCTAACCCCCTGAGGTCTACCACCTTTCTTACAGTACCTCTGATTGGCTCATTTATCACAACTGCTGACTAACCAATCAAAATAGATATAACATCTACAAATTTTTAAGCCTTTCTTATGAATGTTTCTGATTGGCTAAATATATCAATTGATCCAATATATAAACAATAAATTGGCTTGTAGACCTCAAAGGGTTAAATGCATAAAAATATCTTATACCAAAGATTATCTAAAGGAAGATAGGACACTCCCCCAATTTTGTACAGCAAACGTACAGCAAATGATAGGGGAGTGTCCTATCTTCCTTTTAGATAATATTTGATTACACAGTGGTCTAGACAACTTTAATTCTGTACTGTTTGTGTTTCCAAGATGGGGGGAAATGTATGAAGTAATTATGTTGTTGGTATAATGGGGCATCAGTAATGTAGAGACCTAATGTTGTTGGCACTGTGGTCATTTGTGCACTTTGCACATAAATGAACTTGTTTACACATGGTAGGAATGAATCACAGGGCGTGCGTGCTGGGAATTCAAAACTTTACTGTATATAGTGATTATAGTGTGTGCCCTGTGATTTGTTCTGTGGACCCATGGGGCAACTAAGCATATTATCAGGCCCGACATGTGGGTGGGGGTGCAGTCATAGTCACAGTCCCCAACTTCCCACAAAAGGGTAAAAGTCCTCTTTTTGTGTCGCCTGCCTTAAGGCAGGAAGACACATAGGGATCATTATGTCCCCCCTTTTGTGACGGGAAGTGGGTTAGTTCTTTTTTTTTTTTTTTTTTTTTTGTTGTGAAACAGGGTGTTAACATTTTGCTTGTAATATCCCGCATACTTTGATGTATTTAAACCAAACTCATTGAGATGCAACATGGGATCCGCATTTGCTGATGAGTCAAAGGTCACATACCAATGTTAAAGGTCATGTGAGGGTCAGTTGTAAGATAGGCTGAAAATGTAAAATTGACCTAAAAATAATTGAAAAGTTAAGTTCAATTGAACAAACTTGAATTATAGGTGCAACATTGGGTCCGTCATTTGTTAATGAGGTCAAGGTCACATGCCAAGGTCAATGAGACCTATCAATCAAACCGCGATGGCAGGCGACACTGCGGTCCGAGGACGATGTATTTTTTTTTTCTTGATAAAATGGCCCAAAAATTTTTATAGAAATTTTGAAAAGAAGGCAGAAGGTAAAAAAGAAGGACCATTTTAAGGGTTTTAGGTCCACTTTTGTACCAAAATAGTCCATCATTACTTCTGTGAATTACAAGATACCATGAAATTCCCCTGTGGTATATCTGGTGATAATGGAATCTACAGCCTGTCGCAAAAAAAAGTGGTACATCAGTAAAAAATGGTTAAAATGAAATTTAAAAAATAGTCTTCTAACTTGACATAATATAAAGAACAAAGACCAGGCTTTCCATGGTGTTTGTTTGCAGCTCATTTGGCTTTGTCAATTTAGAGATATATCATTTAGTGTGATTGACCAAATATCGATTTTGTGCCACTTTATGCATGGGCACAGTTGTTTTCGCCCAGTTAGGCCATGCTGTCTTGAAGCTCACAAAAGAATGGTAACTTGACAAAAAGAAACAAACACAGATTAAATTTAGTAACAAAGGAAATCTAGTTTAATCGACACAGTGTCATATCAACAAATAATTATGCAATAATAAAAAGTGTCTTTGCATAATAACAAACATACAAATATTTATTTTGCACGTCAATGAAATGTAGCTTTGAATTTATTACAAGATTGGCATCTGTTAAAATCATGCCCGAAGAAATGTACTGGCAAACCAAAATAAGCACTCAAATCCAAAGAAATGTTACAATATTGCACTATTAATCTTTGTGATTTACTCATTGTTGAAGTCAATAAAATTTGAATTTGGAAGCAAAATATCCAAAGTGGTGGTAGGAATTTGCGTTTCATGATACTTCAAGACCATAGAAACTCTCTCCTGCAGGTTGCTGTACGCCAGCTGTACGCTCATGGTTCTCTTCTGACAAACAAGAGTATGTCGAATGTTATTCACTTTATCTTAAAGCCAGAACTTACTAATCATAACTTCTACCATTACGTAACTGTTTTCGTATCTTTTAGAGTTTCTTTGTGAAGTTAGTCCCTTTCTAAAGAATTTCATATCTGCTCAAGTGTGAATAAACTTATGTTTAACTAATTCGTTCACTGTTTTCACTCAACCAGAAAGTGGCACAAACTCGATTTTTGTGTTCCGCATTAACTGGAGTTATCTTCGATTGAAATAGCAATTGATACGAAACAATAAATCCTGGAAAGCCTGGGCTTTCTCGCTGAATATCATATATAAAACCAACTTATTTTGTGATATAATATGAAAAATCGGTTTTTTATTGTAACCCATTTTTTTTGAGACAGGCTGTATATTGATGTATATGACTGGTATCTGGGAGTATTTGGTGGTTTCTTGTGAAATTAGCACGTGGGAGGTTCTTCATGTTGTGGTTCCTTCGTTATGTTTTCTTTGTAGGTGATTCTACCAGAGATGAGATCACACCCACATCACCTTGGTGATTTTCAGATGGCAGCCAGGTATGTATCCATCTCCTATACCCCTTAGTTAAAGCTGAAATTTGCAATTCGGTCCCCGCTAAGCAGGGGTGGCCAGATTCACCTCACACTCAGCAAAACTGCTATGAGAGGATTTATTGGAACAAAAGATAATTGACCGGATGCCTTTCCTGATGCCAATCCACAGTTTTCGGCAGTGGGCATAGCCTTTGGGCAACCATGCCCACCAAGGCAGCATGTGCTGGATGGCGGCCAATAGCTCTCCAGGGCTGACACCCTTGTAGGGAGATCATTTTTTTTTGTTCTATCAGGGTAACCAGCTACCCTCCTCATCAGATTTCCTTAGAAACCCTGATGCGGGTCAGTGGCGTATCTTGGGGGTGCTTTTGGGGCGTGCGTCCCCTATGGGTTCATGCCAAAACATGCAAAATCGGCCTATTTTTGGCTATTAGAGGTCCTTCCGCCCCCGGGTCCCTCTCAAAAAGCCAGGTCTGGATATGCCGGTGGGGGTGATGTTTTAGCTGCCGACATCTGGGACAGGTAGTATACAAATACTACATGGTTAGAGGGAATAAGGCACACTATTTTCCCGAAGTATTGGCTATGGGCCTATCATCCCTCACCCTAAGGGTGAGGGGTGATAGGCTCGTAGCCAGTACCAATGGAAATATATAGTGTGCCCTATTTCCCAATATAAACCATGTAGTGTTTTATTACACCTCACTGTGACTCCGGGGACAAGGTTCTAGTTCCCTAGGGAAATAGCATGTATAATAGGAACCAGCCAATGAAATAGCATGATTTTTTTCATGAATATTCATAAGGTATAATAATACTGGTTACCAGTACCAGTAGCAGGCCCTCGAAGGAAACTTGACTTTGTCATCAATATAATGATCATATTTTGACTTGATTTTTACATGTGTATTTCACACCCACAGTGCTTGCCTATACAACCTAACCAAACACAGCCTTGGTGATGAGGTGCATGTGTCAGACTTGAGTGAAATGGTTCAGCTTACACTGAATGCCATGGAGACGTTCCCTAGTCAACAACAGGTAAGAGATAGGGGATGGTTGGTGTAGGCCTTGAAGGTAGTGAAGTCCAATCCTGATAAGAGGAGGTTAAGTGTTCTTCCCACAATGCAATTCTTCCAATACAATTTTTGCACTGGGTGTCACATGAATTCATAGTGATAAAACGTACCTAAATGAACAGAACTCATCCCAATTTTGCAATTTAAAGGGGTATTTCGTTATCCACAGCCTCGTCCTCCCGGCTTGCCTAAAAAATGTTGAGATTTTGATATCATCTAAACTGTTAGCCTTAGTAATCCATGTGTGCCCAATCTTGCGTGCAAATTCAGTTGCATCAGTAAGAAGTTCTTAATTTTGTATTTTCTGTCCGTGAAATTACAGCACAGTAGCCTATGGGGCCGTGGGAAACAAGCAATTGCTCATAACACCAAACCGCAAGATCGGGATCAACTCATATTTTAAGAAAAGCTATTCTCAAGGATATCTAGTGATCAAAGAATAAAACAGAAGGTGCTGAAATCACAAAATGCCCCTTTAAGTACTTTTTGTCATTATAAATTCATGAAATATTTCTGTGGAATTCTTCAGAAAAGTTGCCATGTTACAATGTTAAAGGGACATAATGGCATGAACAAAAAATGACATAATGAAAAGGACCCGTACTGAAATCACTTCCACGAGTTTGAAAACAATTTGGATGTTTACATTCTGTAAAACGGTGGCAGTTTGTGGCAATTTCTGGAACAAGGATGCTGACATTACTGCCAGCATTTACCAAACTTGAAAAGCATGTTATCATCAGCTCACAGACCATTGCTATTGTATATGTGCTAAGCCCGGCTAATCCATCTTTCACTTGCCAGATCAATATCTTACTACAAGCCTGAAGTACAATGCTTGAATCCCAGTCTGAATGCTTTTGAATTGTGTCGCAAAACATGCTAGATACACTGTGAATTCTGTCAAGGATGTGAACACCTTGCTTTCCGTTCCAGAAATTGCCACAGACTGTCCCTTAAAGTGCTCAGAAAAACTTGAGCTTAGACCAAAATTGCTGACAGACATCTGTTTTCTTTAACAGCTCCAAAAGAATGCCCTGCTTACTTTATGTAGTGATATGATTCTTCAAGATGTGGTAAGTTGCAAAGCTACAGACACATTTTGTTATTTCTGACTCTTTCCTCTCTGCAACTTTCTATTCTTTTTTTTCTCTTTTTCCTCTCTGTTCTCTCAGTCTCTGCCTCATTATGCCTTTTTTTCCCGCTTTCTCCTACTCTGCCCCCCCTGCCGCCCTCTTTTTCTCTGACCTGATCTTTCTGCTTCTTTTTCTCTTTGCCTTTCCCCTGTTTCCCCACTTGTTTGCCCTCTACTGCTTCTCCCTGTTTTTTCTCCTTTGCTCCTCACCCTCGCCCTCTTTTCTGCCTCCTCTCTCCACTCTCGATGTCACTTTTAATCATACCATCATGTCGATCTCTCCCTCGATTTTCATTGGATAATCCCCTCAATCATTACAGTGGGAGCTGATTTCCCTTTACAGCAATGTTGACTGAAATATATGCATTTTCCCTTCTGAGAAGTAGAATTCCCCAAAATACCTAATTTACACCCCTAACAATAAATGCTCTGACCAGTGACCCCAGGTCACACCCTGTCGACCATTGCTCTTCCTCAATTCCTTTTTGGCCGCCTTACCAAACGCAGCTCTGTCATTAGCAGCGAAAATTAACTGAGATTTTTGATACTGGCCTAGTTGTCGTCTCATACGGACTACTCCTCCTACTCCTACTACCATACCAATACTATCTGGATATATTGCTGGACTATATACTGGATTTATAGCGCTCCATCGGACGGAATAAACGGAATACTTTTACAAACAACACGTCCGTCGAGAGCTCTTAGTATGTATCCTTTTTTCGCCGCCGATGCGGTCATGTGAGCTGTGGTACTTGAAAATAAGGTAAACAAGGGCAGTCCCCGCATGACGCACATGTGCTGCTTTGGATGCCTTTGACTATGTGTGAGTTTTTATGTGTATTTGTTCGCGGGCTTGCTTGCTAACGATTAATATGGTCCTGGTGTGTGTATTATTTTAATTATATGCTTGTGGTATCTTAAATAAAATATGTCACACTGTGTTGAAAAATTTTCTTTTAAAACCTTTGGTGAGCAGTACCGAACCGAGTTTGGTTTTTTGTGTCCGGACGTTTGCGTACCGGGGAGACCTCCACTGCACGCTTGTTTTATTTTTCTGTCGGTTTTTATTGCGCACGCTATTCCCTCTAGCAAATCCCCCCTTCATATGCGCACTTGCGTTCGCTGCTGGCCCCCCGCATTCATTCATTAGTGGGATCCCCATCCGCTTTGTGTCGATCATAGGCAATGTTCCCGCACCGACGGGGGTGGGGCGCCTCTGTTTTGTAATTGGACTGTCGGATGTTCAATGGGCAACCATTGAAAATGGGACCCGCCGTGTTGCGTACAGGGGGAGGGGGGGTTGGTAGTCGGGGCTCCCGGTCCGGGGTTCATTCAAGGCAGCCGCTGCTGCTCTGGTGCTCCCAAAGGTGGGGTACTTCGGCTACTCTCTTCGCGGCATGCTGATGTGGCGGCTTCGGGCCTCCTCCTCAGCGCTCCACCGGCCGCTGGCTCCCCTGGTTCAGCCCTATGGGTGCTCCGTTGCAGCTAGCGCGGCCTGCTCTGCCAATCCCCCTGGGGGCTTTGGCGGCTGCGGGCGCTCCGGTAGTGGTGAGTGGTGAAGGTGATGTCTGTTCGTCCCCGGGCTAATCCTCCCGTCGGTTGTCCACACCTAGCGTGGTTTCGGGTCCCGTGTCCTCTGGCACTTCGCCGCGACCACGGTGGCCATTACTTCTGTGGTATGTTTTCTGCAAACCCTGGTGCCTTGGCTTCGGTAGCCCCTTGGCGGGGGAACTCCGCGGTGTTGGCTACGCTCACTGCACCCCCGTGACTAGCCTTGCTAGTCATGCAGTGCCGCCTCACCTGGCGCCGCACGCCGCTCCGTGCCCTTCGGGGCTTGGCGTGGCGAGTGGTGCTCCGCTGGGTGGGCCTCTGCAGATGCCCCAGCTGACTTGGTCGGCTCGGGCCTCCTTCCGCTTGTACGGCCCCTGCGGTAACGAGTGCTGGTTTTCCCTGCACCTGTTACCGCGGCGGTCCGCTATGGTGGGAGTACCCGGTGGGTGCCCCCTGCCTCTTGCGTTCCTTGCGTGGCAGCCTTCGTGGCCTGCCCCTGCCGGGCCACAGTACCCGCCGCAGCCACTTTCCAGGTTTTACGCTGCATCCCCGTACACGTGGCTTACCCACCCCAGCTGGGCTGACGCTGGGGTAGAACAGTCCCCTGGTATGGTCTTTCGACCGGGACTCCCTTGCGGGAGCCCCTCAGGCTACAGCCACACCCGCTCCTCCCCGCCGTCGGCTGCCCAGCGCATGCACCAGGTGCTGTCGTGGCTGCTTCTGACCCGCTTTTCGAGCAGGGCATTGCGGCCGCTGCCTAGCGCCCATTGTCTCCTTTTTGGAGCCAGTCAGGCTGCGGTGGTACAGCCTGGTACCGGGCAGGGGCAGGGCGGTGTAACCCGTCCACTACCCTTCGTCTTACGTGCCTGGAATTGGGTGTCGTCCCCACTCTTCTCGTCCTGTACCATCATCAGGGTCGGGGCTGGTGCAGTCGAACCTTATGCTCCTGCCCGGGCGTGGCCCAGCCTATGCCAGTTGGTTTAGTCCCTGCGGGAGGCCCTGTTGTCGCCGCCCAGGTGGCGTCGCCTCGCCCTCCGCCTCCGTCCGCTCGTTCTTCCGCACCGTCCTCTATCAGCTTCCTACCAGCCGCAACTTCCGAAATGTTTCGGAGGACGCGCTGGCGGGGTGGAACTCGGGCTCGGAAGGATAGTCACTTAGTGATACTACTCCTTCGCAGACGTCGACGTCCGCGGCAGCTTCAGAGCAGAGGAGGTGGATTCTCTTTCCCTTCCCGCGTGCACCCTCCCGTTCTGCGCAGAGGCGGCTGAGAGTCTCGGCCTGCCTTGCGCCGCCTGAGCGGCGTTCGGAGGAGGGACAGCCATCTGGCTTCCTTCCCTATCCTCCCTCCAGAACTTGCGCTGACGCTCCCAACAGATGTTGGTCTTTTTCTGTGGAACGCCTCCGGGGAGGTCACCAGAAGCTCTCTTCGTACCCCGTAAAAACTTTCGCCAAGTCGTTAAAGACTACGAAGGGGACTTCAACTCTTCCTAGGACTCCAATCATAGATCTCGACCTAGCATCCAAGTTGCCAACGGGCAGGGGCGCTCCGACTGCGTTCTCCCCCCTTCTGGGAGGACCATTTGAGGCACCTAGACCTTGCGGTGACCTCTCTGGTATCAGACTGGGTGCTTTCTCTATGGTCCTCGGCCACGACCTCCAGATCCTCGCTGGGCGAGGGTGGAGTTTACTCCTCGGAAGCCTCCGATGCCTTGACCGTCCTAGCCTCGCTAGTGACTCGGCAAAAACGGAGGCTTCAATGTCCCTGGCGCGTCGCCTCAGCTCCCTGCGACGCGAGAACCGCCTGCTTCACTCTTCGCACCCTAAGCTCCGATCTTGCATCGGAGGTCCTAAGACCAAGCCCGAGTCCCGGGACGTCCTCTTCGGAGGTTAGTTCGGTGACTCACTGCTTGCCTCAGCGGAACGCGTGGATCGAGGCAGGCGCTCAAGGAGGCCAGGGAAGATTCTCCTCCGGGAGATCTTCGGCTAAGTAGAAGAAGAAGCGCTCGCGCTCCTCTCTTCTAGACGTGCCGCCAAGCAGCGAATTCCACCACCGCCATCAGCACCCAATAAGCCCAGCCCCCGGCTACTTCTTCTCAGAAGTCCGTGGCCAAGCGAAGGCTCGTCCCCCTCCAAAAGCAAGCGCCTGGGAAGGGGAAGAAGTCATCGTCCTTAGGCACGGCGGCCGCGGGGTCTCTCCTTCGGGGGGGATCCTACCACCCCTCCGGTGGGGCCGTCCTCTTGATTCTTACGTGCGGGAATGGTCAGCCATTTCTCCCGCACCTTGGTGCTGAGTGTGGTTGAGCGGGGGTATCGAATAGAATTCCACACTCGCGACACCCCAGCGCTTCCATGGGCCGAGACCTACCCCGCTTACGGGGGAGCGACACCATTCTTCTGGCCGAGGTCTCGGCCCCCCTGGCGAAGGGTGCCATTCCCCCGGTCGACCCCCCCCCCTTCGCCGAGGGGTTTTTGGTCAACGTTCTTCTTGGCTCCCAAGAAGACCGGGGATTGGGGTCCCATCCTGACCTGAAGCCTCTGATCAGTTCATCCGTCCTAAGAAATTCAGGATGGAAACCCTCGTGTTGATCCTGCGCTGTCCTTTAAGGGGAGCTGGGCGTCGTCTTTTGGATGCTGAAAGACGCTACCTGCGCACGTCCCAGTCGCAAAATCAGTCGTAGGAGTGGACGTGCCTCCCCTTCGGACTATCCACCTCTCCCAGGTCCTTTCAGATCGTGACCGGAATGGGCGCCTTCCCAGTCGCAGACAGGGGTCAACCTCTTCATGTACCTGGACGACTGGCCTACCTAATCTAACGGACCGTCGCCCTCAGGCGACGGCCGAGATGGTCGATCGAACCATTCAGGTGGTGCAGATGTTGGGCCTTTCATTGTCAACTTCGACAAATCGACCTAACCCCCTCTCAAGACCTGAGTTATCTGGGTGCAACACGGCTGCAACTGCTTCCGGGCAATGCAGAACCGACGGCCGAGCTGGTGGATGTCATGGTTCAAACTGCGACATCCATGGCGTTGCTTTCGCAGGCCCCCTCGAGACTGGCTTCGCCTTCCTGGCTGATGGCCCGTCTCTTCGACTTTTCCCCTTACTGTCTCTTCCTATGAGGCTGCTTCATTGCACCTCTCGGATGACTACAAGCCGATCAAGCACCCAGAGTCCCGTCTGATCCCATCAATGGCGGAGATCCGGGAGCATCTGGCATGGTGGTCTCAACGCCCAGACCTGACTCGGGAATTCCCTTTCCCCGCTCCTCCTGTCGATCTTGTTATCACGACGGAAGCGTCGAAGTCGGGTTGGGGTGTTTCATCCACCCTAGACCTCAGCGCCATCGGGGACGTGGTACCGGACCGAGGCTCAGGCCCCTGTCAATCGCCCCGAATTGTGGGATTTGGAACGAACCTAGCTCACTTCGAGGCGATGTTGACCAACTACTCCAGTGCCCTAGTACAGACGGACAACTCCACCGTGGTGGCCTACATCAACAAACGGGGCGGGACTCGGTCCCGGCCCCCTGTGCCTCGATGCCATTCGTATCATAGCGTGGTGTCGGGAACCGGCCATCACATGTCCGCAGTACACTTCCTGGTAATTGAATACTGAACCGAGATGTCGTACGGGAAGATCTTCGAGAGACGTACGTTCTCAGTCGACTGTTCGCCTCGAACCGAGTCACCAGCTCCTCTGTACTGCACACCCACCCGGAACCCCGACCCGGGTTGCGTACGATCCAACGCTCTGCGATGGAGTTTTTTTGGGGGCTGGACGGGGATAACGGCCTATCCTTCCACCAATTCCGATCCTACATCGTGTAGTTTCGAAATTTGGGCGGGAGGCGTGCCGAGTCATCCTCATCGCTCCCCTTTGGCCGAACACCTGTTGGTTTCGACCGCTGGTGATCGCCCTGGGCGGCTCTGCCGTTGCGTCTACCAATCCGTCCGAATCTAATACCTTTCCGGCGGAAAAAGGAGCGCCATCTGCCGCTAAGCACCTAGGCGTTGACTGTGTGTCCATTTCGGCAACGATGCCAGATTCTGGCTTTTGTCACAGAGGGCTGGCCTCGCTCATATCAGTGGGAAGAAGGAAATCCACCATGGACGCTTACTCTAAGCGTCTCGGATCCTACTTCCGCTGGTTGGTGAGCGAGAGAGGATGTGTCTCCGCCTCGGGCATCTGAGCCGAGATCGCTGACTTTCTCACGATCTCTTGATGCGGGACTTGCACTTCGACGTTAGAAACTACAGTCCGCTATCCTAACCTAGCGATCCTAGAGGTTTAGACCGACGTCTCAACTATCAATGACGATGGTTCGATCCGTTTCCTTCTAGAGGGTCATGTTTAATACACTACCCCGGCACAGAATGCGGTCCCACCCTGGGACCTTAACACAGTGTTAGACTATTTAGTGAAGCCCCCGTTCAAACCAATGCGAAGCATCACTAAACACTGTCACCATTAGACGCCTTCCTGGTCGCTCTCGCCTCTTGGAGACGATGCTCGGAGATTAGGAATATCTTTCGATGTCATCGTCAGAATTCCGACACTCTACAATTATCTTACCCCTAATTGCATGTCACTCTTCAGTGCAGGAAGATCGCCTGTGGTGACCCGTTCGGGCCCTTGATTAACTATAACGTAAACTAGTCCTCTCAGGGGCTCGAACGACTGTTGTTTTCTTGCTCACACGGCTTTCCCCCCACGGGTCCGCTTCGAAAGCGACATGCTTATGGATTAGCGTTGTCTTATGATTCCAACGCGGTGATAGGATCTTCCCAAGCTCGAGCCATTCATCCGTAAACACACGTCGTCATTGCCTTTCCCGCGGAATAAGCATTGCCGAAATCTGCAAAGCTATGTCCGTGGAGGGCTCCCACAGCGTTTTCGTCGGTATACTATAGAAACGTACAACTCAACTCCCCAACAGAACGTTGCGAGGGCACTCCTCTCAGAAACAACACTAAATTCATCTACACTATACATAAAGTCTCCATCCGGTTGCCGCTGTTGACGCTCACAGACCCGGAGTATTCGTTTGTCCCCAGGTGAGCATCTATGTCCCCGATTTTTATGTAAATGCCTTTAGGGCCTTTAACATATGTTTCTTTATGTTTAGGGTAGGTCCTCGCCTTGGCCTGCACTCTGTTGCTGCTCTGAGATATCATGCTACACCTCCGACTGAGTGTGCTAGTCTTGTGTTATTGAATTATGCATTCAGGGGGTTTTCTATATTTCATTCAACATTGGTGAAAGGAATCAGCTCAGGTGTAATGATTTAGTTAGAACACATATGTTTCATAAATCATTTAACTGAGGCACTGATTTTCCTTTCAATGTTGACTTCCTTCCCGCTTCCATGCCCGCGCCCCACAAACATGATCTGAACGCGCGTCCGTGTGGGTTGAGCCAAACGGAATAGAGGAAGAGCAATGGTCGACAGGTGTGCCTGGGGTCACTTGTCAGACCATTTTTAATCTTTTAGGGGTGCTAAAATAGTATTTTTGGGGCATTCCACTTCTCAGAAGGGAATGCATATATTTTCAGTCAACATTGGAAAGAAATCATGCCCTCAGTTAATGTTATGAAACATAGGTTTTTCTAACTATTTACTGACTAGATATATCCTGTCTCACCCCCTTGTAGCGCGTCCCACGTCCGTATCAATGTCATTTAGGAATCTGGCGCATGCATGACCCATGCATCATGCACAAAAGTCTGAAAATTTTGGCGTTCTATTTTGACGTAAATCTCTGCTCTAATTTGGCGATTGTTAGCAATGTTGAACCGAATTGGAACAAGATTTCAGCATGATTGCTCTCACATACACTAAAATACGTTAAAATAATCAATAATTTTGTTTGTGAATCAGAAAAAGATGATTTTAGGGCTGTTTATTTCCAAAGATTCTTGATACCGCTGAAACATCCTCACCCTTGCACATCATTTAAAACAATAGGCGCCACCAGTTTCAATAATAAAAATATGGTAGATTAGTTTAAATGTTTATTAAGAAAAATCACCCTTAGAATTTTCTTTAGGCCCAATGTTTGTGCTATTTTGTCCTGCTTAGCTTGGGTATGATAAAATCATCATTAGGTGAGTTTTTGAGGTGCACGGATTATCTGTCTCGAATTCTGTATCTTGGGCTCAAGGCCTGCGCCCTCCGCCCGAGACAGACTCCTCACTAGATATAATCCGTTCACCCCAAACTCCACCTAATAACTAAATAGTGTCTGCCTCCTCACAGGTCTCTCTATACTGTCACTGCTCCTCAACACACTCCCTGGCCTCTCACTCATTTTCTCTTTTGCCTCATACACTCTCCCTCTCCCCGCCGCGCAATCGTCTGATATCTTGTCTCCCTAGCCTCTTTCTTTTTTTGTGGCCGCCAGCTATAACTGGCAGGACGCACTTAGCAATCCGTTGTGCGTGTGTATGTAGGTGTGGTGTGTTTGTATTGCGGTGTGTGTCAAAAATTGTTAATTTTTTATCCCCCTTTCTTGAAAACAGAGGGGGATTTGCTAATCTCAGCATTCAAGGCGTCTTCGGCGGCGGCGGCGGCGGCGTCTGCGCGTCTGCGTCGGCGGCGTCCACCACAATCTTGTTGAACGCGATAACATGATACCCATAGGTTATGGTGATGTAACTTGTGGGTGGTATCGGACTGCCATGCCTTCATCGGATTAGATTATGGGCCGTGCATATGCTAATTAGGTACCTAATTTGCATAATTTAATGAGTTAATTTTGGGTATTTTACCCAACACTCTTTGTGACGCCGAAAAAAATTGTTTTTTAACATGAGACCCATAAGGGTTCTGGTGATGGTGTGACAACCATGGTTGGGTGGGATCCAGAAGTCGGACTGCCCTGCCCTTCATCTGATTAGATTATTGGTGTGGCATAGGCAATTAGTCCTAATTTGCATAATTAATGAGTTAATTGTTGTATTTTTTACCCAACAATCTTGTGAACGCTATAACATGAGACCCATCAGGGTTATGGTGATGTGACTTGGTGGTGGTGGGGGGACGGACTGCCATGCCCTCATCTGATTAGATTATGGGCGTGTTATATGCTTAGGTACCTTAATTTGCATATTAATGAGTTAATTTGGGGTATTTTTACCCAAAAAGCTTGTGAACAAACTATCTGAAGATCCATAAGAGATCCGATTTTTGATGAAACTTGATGGAGGGGTGGGGAATCATGTACTCTCATGCTGATTAGGTTTAAGGTGTGGGTTGTCCGGGTTAAGGGGGGTTGTCCTGGGTTTAGGGGGTGTTGTCCCAGCTTTAAGGGGTTGTTGGGTTTAAAAGGGGGATGTTGGGGTTTTAAGGTGGGTTGTCTGGTTTTAAAGGGGTTGTCCGGTTTAAGGGGGGTTTCCCTGGTTTACGAGGGTTTTCCAGCTTTAAAGGGGGTTGTTGGGTTTAAGAGGGATTGTTGGGGTTTTAAGGGGGGTTTGTCCTTGGCTTAAGGGGGCTTGTTGTGGTTTAAGTTGGGTTGCACGAGTTTAATGGGGGGTTTTTTTTGGGTTTCCATGTTTAATAAGTAATAAGGGGGGGTTGTCTTGGTTTAATGGGGGTTGTCCAGCTTTATGGGGTTGTTGCCCAGGTTTAAGGGTGGTTGTTGGGGTTTAGGGGATTTTTTGGGTTACAAGGGGGGGTTTTTGGGTTTAGGGGTTTTGGTGGCACCTAATACGCGTATCATGCGCAGACGTCACACATGCACCGCTCCTATGCGCGCATGTGCGTATCATTGCGCGGACGTTGCACTGGGTTGTCTCGGTTTAAGGGGTGTTGTCTGGGTTAATGGGATTTTGGGTTTAAGGTGGTTGTCCTGGTTTAAAGGGATTGTCGTGGTTTAAGGGGGGGTTGTCTGGGCTTAATGGGGCTTGTTGTGGTTTAAGGTGGGTTGCACTAGTTTAATGGGGTTCCCAGGTTTAAGGCGGGTTGGGGTTTACGGGTTTTTGTTTAAGGGGGGTATTTGCAGCTGATTATTTAAAAAATTTGTAAACCGCTCCCTCCAGGGGATTTAGCGTTCGAGAACCGCGATGTGTATTTTTTTAAAATTGAACTCCATTGAATAGTTGAACTTCAATTGGAACCAAGCTCGTGTCATAGTGCACATGTGATCCCTCATATGTTGATGAGGTCAAAGGTCATGTTGAAAGGCAAGGTCCCTGTGAGGTCAATTTGGAAAATGGGTAAAAATTTAAATTGATCTAATTGAAAATCTTGAAGTTCAATTGGAACAAAACTTTGGTCATAGGTGCACCATGCGATCCCTCATATGTTGATGAGATCACAGTCACATGCTGGTCAAAGGTCATGGAGCGGGCCCACACAGCTTAATATTCTTTGAATATAGCGATCGCTAGGAAAAGCTGAGAACCGCGAAATTCTAGTTTTATTTTGTCTATATCTCTTCATCTTTCTGGCATCTGTTTCTCTAACCCTGTCTCTCTGTGCTCTCTCTCTCCTCTCTTCACCCTCTATCCATCATGTTTAAATTGCTTTCAAAGGTTATAAAATTGAGAGAAAACTTTCACATGTCAAAGAAAAGTAAAGAAGAAACTGATTTCATAATGAACCTCACATTTGTAACCATGAAAAAAAAGTTGGATGATTTTTTTTTTTCCTCAGAATTTTGACCGTATACCGAGCATCCAAGATGGTGATGGACTGTCTATTCATTTTTGATGACCTTTCCATGACAAGAATGTCATGGCCATTTGCTCCTACTGTTCCTGCCAATATCTCCACTGCGCAGACACGATGCTGGGGACAAAACGTAACATGCAGGTAAAAGAGTAGGCCTAAAAAAAATGTTTGATTGCGTAACATGAAAAAAATAGGGGTAGGTCGGATTTTTTTTTTTTTTTTATGTTTTTTATTTATTTACAAAATTTCTTCGTTTATGACACACATACAAAAACAAATTGAACACAACCACCTTCAACGATACGCTATAATACCACGCGTACTTACATCCCTGGTCCGCGGCCCATATCTACAAGGTTACGCAATGGATATTCCCTTTTTAGCTTGGACCACCAGAACGGCGACCAGAACGGTGTTTTGCCGACCCGGTGGAGGCATCATACTCCGCGATACTAATGAAAATTTTGTTTTTTCGTTGTTTTTGGCTTAACAAGTATCTGAAGAGATGCTGGGTGAAGACATATGTTCTCAACTTTATTTCCCCATTACTCCACAGTATGAAAACAAAACCGTTTATATGGAGGAGTTTAGCAAAAGGTCTATAGGGCCCAAAAAAACACTCACCCCCCTTGGGATACATTAACACACAAGAATCAGGGCATAACTATCAAGAAACGCCCCGCAAGTGTTACACTTGTAACACTTTAACACATTTCTTGTTAGACTAAAAATCATAGTCAATACTCTTGGTTAACTGTAGTTCTCTGGCGACTCTTTGCATGCAGTGTTAGTAAGGTCTCTACCAGAAAAGGGACCATTTTTTGGACATCAAGGTCAGTAATTAGATATACCCCACATGTGCTTATGTGTAAGGCCTGGATGTTTTATGTTTTGGCTAATTGACCTGACCTCTGCAGTCTTTCATATAGCAATGCCCTAGTAAATTTACACTAGGTATAGGTTGTGCAATAACATGATTTGTCACACATGGAGTATGTTACCTCTAAATTTAGAAAGTTTTTTTTGTATGACTATAAAAAATTATTCTTTTTTTCCTTTTGAATGCCACTCTTTTCATTATTTACTAACTATTGTGTCTGTGTACATTTGTTGTGTGTGTTGCATATGTGCTTGTGTGTGTGAATTGGAATTAATGTTAATGGGTAAAAAATGTGTACAATAAAATTAAATTTTTCAAATGTGGGTATGACAGCAAGACCAATTAAATGTACGGTTGGGGGGGGGGGAGTGCTTCACATTGGGAGGAAGTATGGTTTGTTACCACTTATAAGTCCCTCCATTTTTGCTCTTTTCATTCCAAGTGACCCCCATTTTAGGACCATTTCCAAGACCCTACGGTTTCATAGTCCAAGCCACATTCTATCTACCGCAATTTTCTTTTCTTCAAACCCCTCAAAAAGTACCTGGGAATGAGGGAGATCGCAGCTGATTTACCTACATTTTCTGACAACCTAGTTTCGGAGACCCATTGTTTTGGCCTCAAATCAGCCCCCCCCGGTAGCACATTTTTATTAATGAGTTTTTATTCCGTTGATATTTTTGTCCCCCTGGAGTTTTGACCTATTCAATTCATCGAGAGGGAAAATGAAAGACTTCAAATGCACATGCCACACCAGATTATCTTGGAGGACCTCCTCCGGTCTTTTAACTCACTCACCTGCCCTAAATACAATTTCATTCATTTAATGGAAATCACAATAGGTATTTCAAGTCAGGCCTTACATTCCTCACAATAACATGATTAACAGAAGTCCCTGTTGCCTCATTGAAATTTTCATACCTCTGCAAAAATGGTACGGGGTCCCATATTAGATGAATCGAGTAGTAAGAAAGCCCAAAAAGCACATTGGAAAAAAAAAAGACCAAAAAAAGTTTGCAGGAGATCCTGTACTGGAAAAATTTTGTAAGTACGTGGTGAACAGGCTCAGTGAATACTACTGGTTGACATGTGGAAAGTTTCCCTTTATTAATGAATTGATTTGGTGGTGAGTTGTTGGGCTGACAAGGAAGGGGATGTCTATGAATGCAATTTTAGCTTTATACATAGATCATGGTTTAATAACCCTGACCATTCTCCTGACCCCCATATATACATCAGGTCAACAGAGGATGTAGTTTTACTTCTACAATTTCCTGGAATTGAAATATTGGGGAAGATGTCAATGGAAGAAAATTCATTTTTTCTTCAAAGTTGTAATAAAGTTGAAAACAGCAATTAATGAGTACTGTAAATATTTCTGGTTACTAATCTCCCGTGCTGGGCCATACACAAGCCCTTCCTAATCCCTCAATGTCATCTATATTTTACTGTTTAATCCTTATATACCACGTAACCTTAAGCAATAAATGGTGCAAAATTATGCTTTTTAACCTATATTAGTTTAAGTCTTGTAGCGTTTGCTGCCCCCGGTTGAGCATACTGAAATCAGTGGGTTGACAAGGACAAAGTCGTATTCCATGGTTTGATGGAGTTGTGATGGTTTGATGGGTGGGGGTAGTCAGGTAATTGATGAATACAGGATCCAATGGGTGAGGTGATGGTTTGTGGAGCCAGTGGTTGATGGAATTGTGGCGTCCGCAGGGTTCAAAGTTTGTTGCCAGTATAGTAGGCCACATCAGTTAATTTGGAGCCATTTTACTGTATTTTGTTGTTTTTTTTCTTTTATTTCTGAGGAGATTTTGCATGTTAAGAGCAAAACAGATGATGAATTTTTTAATTTTAATAAGATATCCAAGTGATCCCAAAATTCAATATTTTTTGTTTATAAACTACTTTGGACAATCAAGTAGATTTGCAACTGTCTTTACTTGCCATTGAGCCAATTTGAGCAATTTCTGGGAAGCCCTTTTCAATTTTTTTTTAAAATTAAAAAAAAAAGTGCATTTTACATTTAGGTTTTTGGACTACTCTGGGAACAAGCTTTTTTTTTTTGTTTTTTTTGATTTTTTTTTTTGTTTGGCCTAACAATGAACAAATTTCACTGAGCTACCAACATCCTTTTCGGAAACAGACGGTAGACAACCTGACGATCACCGCAAAATAGGTGGTAGCGTTATTTTTTCCTGTTAGATCGAGGGGCATTTCCCCAAAACAAACGGGTCCGCTCCGTGATTTTTTGAAAAGGGAAAAAATGCAGTTAAGGGACGTTAGGATATGGAATTGTCATTAATTGGTTTGTTCCACCTCATTGCACAACTCAACGCCACAACCTTCGGAGTAAGCCACAGCATCCTTGATGCTCTCCGTAAAACTAACTTTTTTTTTGGCACACAAAAAAATAACATATTTAGTCGGCGGTAAAAATAGGGTCCGGTCGGGTTAACGCAATCAAACATTTTTTTTTAGGCCTTGGTTATTTTCTTTAGAACAGAAAATCCTCTGTCATTCTACAAGAATGCTTTAGGTATCTGTATACAAATGATGCCCTCTGCCATCTGATCCAACACTGCTTCCCTGTTAATTACAAGATAGCCTCTGTTATCTTTATACTAAAATGCCCATGTTATCTTTATATAAGAATGACACTGTTGTGTTCCAGTTTGGTTAGGTTTTTCGTTTTTTCCGGTATCCTTCAAAGTAAAGTCCGTTAAACCGAGACTTTTGGGGTGAAGTGTAGTAGGGGTTCCTTCATATGTGGATGATGTCAAACTCAAGACCAGGTCCACAAAGTCTCTCGAGGAAGGGATGTAGCTACAGTGGGTGGGTGGTGGGCGGCAGAGCCCACCACTCAACTTCAGAGCCCACCACTAAACACCAATTTTAACTCTAGAGCCCACCATTCAAAGAGCAAAAAATGGACAATTTTAATCACTAATGCAAATTTTGACAATTTTAAGCATAACAATTAACATTATAAAATATGTGAATTTTTTTGTCAAATAACACCCACCACTAAAAATAAGCTAGCTACAACCCTGATCTGAGGTCATGTTGTATGTGTATGTATGATTGTATGTGTGTTCCAGTTTGGTTAGGTTTTCGTTTTTTAGGTCTTTGAAGAAAAGTAGAAGTCCGATTTAAACAAGACTTAAAGGTGCAACGTGAGATTTTGATACACCCAAATATTGTGTCATAATAGTAATTTCATATAGATCAAACACTCAATACATTATTACCTTGTGTTTGGCCACAGAAATGTCTTAAAAGAGAGAAAACCGGTGATTTTGATTTGCTTATATTTCAATGTAAAACATAGGCTGAATTCGTATTTGCTCCTATACAAAATTTGAAATGCCACAATTTTTAAACCAAAGAAACATTTCTCAGCTTAATCCTTTCAGATGGGGATATTTTTGATGGAAAGCTTATTTACATCAGGGCAAAAATCAGTACTTTTGATTTTTTGATGGACACCTGATATGTGAAATCTCTTGTTGCACCTTTAAGGTTAAGGTGTGGTAGGGGTTCCTTCATATGTGGATGATGTCAAAGGTTACAAACCAAGGTCAAAGGTCATCTGAGGTCATATTGTATGTGTACATATGTGTGTTCCAGTTTGGTTAGGTTTTTGTTTTTCATGTCTTTGAAGAAAAGTAGAAGTCCAATTTAAACAAGACTTGGGGTTAAGGTGTGGTAGGGGTTCCTTCATATGTGGATGATGTCAAAGGTCACACACCAAGGTCAAAGGTCATCTGAGGTCATGTTCCAGACTGCCATCTTGCCAGTGGGATGACGCAAGTTTACTTGCAGTATTTTTATAAAAATGTGGCCTAAGCAGAAGACTGACACTAACAATGTGTACTTTCTATTTACAGAAACTGTTGTCCATCGTAAAGCAGAAGGCTGACACTCAGGTAGTGGACATCACTCTCAAGTTCACCTTGAGTGCTCTGTGGAATCTGACTGATGAGTCGCCTTCCACTTGTGCCATCTTCCTCAACGAGGGAGGACTTGATCTATTTATACAGATACTCTCGGTATGTATCATACTGTCACAAACTCTTAAGTCACAAACCGTAAACTATCTAATTCCTCACCATGGTATACCAGCGACTTATTTCTCAGCCCTGTCGAGACCGGGATTTGAACCCGGGACCCCTCGGTCTCAAGTCGAGCGGGCAGTGAATAGAGCTATAGAGGACCCTGTTAGGTCTATTGACACTAATGAGCTTATACCTCGTGACATTACTCCCCGTCCTTACAAGGCATGTCCCAGGCCTTAAACGCCTGCCTCCTTAATACAAAGGTACGTAATTGCAGTCATTTCGATCCCACCGCTGCCACCAAATTTGTCACGAACTCTAACGTCACAAACCGTAAACTATCTGATTACTCAAGGAGGCATACCAGCAACTTATTTCTCGGCCGACCGGGACTCGAACCTGGGACCCCTCGGTCTCAAGTTGAGCAGGCAGTGAATAGAGCTAAAGAGGAATTCCACGTTAGGTCTATTGACATTAACGAGCTTATACCTCATGACAATACTATATACTTTGATTACCACCAAGTAGGTGGGAGTTATTCATATTTTATCGATCCGCGTGTATTAAAAAGGAAACCAAATCTACTTGAGAGTTAGTACAAAATCACGCACGCCACACAAATAGACACATGCGTCTCTTGCGTTGTCTTGCGCCTACATTATTCCATATCAGTTTGCATTGTTATGAGGGATGCCTATTTGGTCATAAAGTATTGCCTGTAAATTATATGAATACATGAAACTTTTTTTTTTTTTTTTTTTTGCCTTCCACTTGTGCCATCTTCCTCAACGAGGGAGGACTTGATCTATTTATACAGATACTCTCGGTATGTATCATACTGTCACAAACTCTTAAGTCACAAACCGTAAACTATCTAATTCCTCACCGTGGTATACCAGCGACTTATTTCTCAGCCCTGTCGAGACCGGGATTTGAACCCGGGACCCCTCGGTCTCAAGTCGAGCGGGCAGTGAATAGAGCTAAAGAGGAATTCCACGTTAGGTCTATTGACATTAACGAGCTTATACCTCATGACAATACTATATACTTTGATTACCACCAAGTAGGTGGGAGTTATTCATTTTTTATCGATCCGCGTGTATTAAAAAGGAAACCAAATCTACTTGAGAGTTAGTACAAAATCACGCACGCCACACAAATAGACACATACTGCGTCTCTTGCGTTGTCTTGCGCCTACATTATTCCATATCAGTTTGCATTGTTATGAGGGATGCCTATTTGGTCATAAAGTATTGCCTGTAAATTATATGAATACATGAAACACTGTAATTGGCAAATAATTTCAAACAGTGTGTTCACCTGATTCATCCCAGTACAGGGATTTTTAACTTAACCTGGAAGTCTACCTCCAAATAATTTGGAACAGTGTGTTCATCAGATTCATCCTAGTACAGGGATTTTACCCATAAAAACTGTAAAATATGTTGGCGCCCATAGTATGTGTCGTTCCCCTGGATGTTTGGGCTATTAAAGTGCTTAATCTGAATTAAAAACATTAGGGAATGTCTGATGCATTTTAAAAGCATGTTACATTTTTGGATGACATCGTGACTGAATACAAAGCCGGAAAAAATATGATTACGAACGATTTACGGTGCAAGAATTGTTTTCATGGAGGCGCAAAATTCAGCAGTCGCCGGTTTTTGTCATCCACATGTACACGGATACATGAACGAAAGTAGTGTTTAGTGTTGGATAACCCCCAGCTCTACCTGGGTGTCAAAGGACAATGCCATGTTCTATTTCGTCGCCCATATCACATACTGTCTTATCTGATGAAACACCGTTTCCGAGAAAATTGCGATTGAAAATCTTTCAGGAAAAATTTCTTTCATGTACAACACTTGTATAATTCTTTTATGGCAAATAATACTTAGAAGAGACTTCAAATTTTGTTTTAAAGTTGGTTTTAATAAGATAATATTATGTTTTATACTCTAAACATGTCTCCAAAGTTTGTGAAATTCGACATTTTGATTTCTGCTCCCGATTTTGCAGATAAGACAGTATGTGAAACATGTTTCATGTGCATGGGAACGCTCGTACTGTTGATAGGATGCAGATAAGACAGTATGTGAAATACATTTCATTTTGAAATAGATCTTTTTTGTGAAATGCGAAATTTTAAATAATCATAGTAAGACATATAGGCCTAATTATCTCAGTAATTAGGGCAGACCCACTTTTGTAGTTTGGTGTATTTGTAGTACTCAACAACACACATCCACAGACCAAATATCTAAAAAATGTCAGATAAGACAATATGTGATGTGGGCGACGATTTGTGTTGATATTAAGGGCAGTGGAAGAATGTGACATTTTACTACTTATTGGTCATGTCTAGAACCCCCCCCCCCCCGCCACCTGACAAATTAAATTTTTTGTACAGAATAAAGCGCATCTTGAAATTGACCAAGACACTGTGATGTCAAATTCTTTCACTGCCTTTGAGAAGGTTTTGTTGTAAACCATATGTTATTTAACAACTGTCTGAAGGAGGTAGGAGGTGATGTGGAGATGTGTTTTTTTTTAGTTTCTTCAAATTGTTTCAATTTCTCTCTCGTGTTTTTCAGCTCTTCCCGGATCAGCCAACTCTTCAAACAAAAGTACTTGGTCTAATAGTAAGTATTTATGTATCATAGATGTGACTTCAGTTGTAGACACCTCGTCTCTGTTCATAACTCTTTGCGGCCTCTTTCTGATCCAAATGAGCTCCCTCCATTAAAAAAATGCACCTTTTCTGTGCTCTTTCTTACATCAACCCACTCTCAAAACCTGTATTGGTTAATGTGGTCACTGTAAAAAAAAACACTCCCAATTTCACTTCACCATTGGCATTTTCCTCATACGCTTTCTGAACCAAAGCGTCTGAATTCCACAACAAAATTTACCGATTTTGCATTGAATACATTTTCAGATTCGCCGTTAATTCTTAATTTTGCATGACTGAAAGTTCATAAACATTGTAAAATATTATTTCAACAAATAAATTGTAAACTTATTTGACTTTGTGTTACAGAATAACATTGCCGAAGTCAAAGAATTAAGAGATACACTTCTAAGGCCAGATTTCACTGACCATTGTAGGTGAGTAGAAAAAATTGTGTTTAATATCGCAGTATCCTCTGGTGACAAAATGATCTTTCAAGATGTTACTTTTGATGTCTTATGTGTTAGGAGCTGGAATGTATTATTATACTCCTTTTTTAGTAGAAAAAACATGGCACCATTTTTTTTATAAAGAATATAAAAACAGAAGTGCCAACTTCTACAGATTTTCCATATTCCATATGGAGAATAATTGTAAATACAGGAATATAATTTTGAATACGGAATTTGAGGGGACCAAAAATAATATTTAAGAAAAACTGCATTCAAACTCAAAAGGGCTGCAGCAGTAGACTAATACTGATTTTGACCCAATTTCCATTTGACCTCTATCAGCAATATCACTTGATTCGTTGGTTAATGTAGTAAACAACAATGTAAAAGTTCTATAGTCCAGAACAGAATAAGGTGACCAATTGTGCGTCTGATATAATTTGCCGGTGCAGAACAAATGTTGGCCTAGAAGAACAATCTGTGAACATTTAAAGCTGATTAGAGCAGAAAGTTTACTTACGTGAATTATTATGTCCGCGAGTCGAAAACCCGACTCAAGTAGGGCATTTGTGGACATTTTAAATCATATTTTGTTCGAACGTGCCCCGCCCATACTACACATTCAAACCAATCACAGTCTGTGCCATGCTGATTGACAAACATTGACATACGCGCAATTGGACGGCTAATTCTGTCGCAGACTTCAGACTGCTAACAGTGCCATTTTAATTGTCAGGTTTGCTGCATTAAGTAGAGGGCTTTCCAGTTATCTTTTAAAACATCTATATATTTCCCACAAAGATTTGGAACTTGCCTGTGCAAAAAATAGCTCTTATTGAGGAACCAAAATCCTGAAATTTTGAGCTCCTTGTTTTCTTGTGAAATTTGTTTTTCAAAGGTAGCTTTTCATGTAGATTTTAAATATTGAATCAGAAAGCATGTAGCTTTCACCAATTTGGAGCTATGGGGACCTAGAATACAATGTTGTCAATTTTGATCATTTTTTTCATCAAAATTTTGATTTTATGTGATTAACCAGAGTGAGGATGTCTTAATTTGGGATTCCTTGGCTGCCACCACCTGAGTGCCCCCCCCCCAAAAAAAAAAATTAATGCGTTAGACAATCCCTGATATTGAAATTTTAACTACTTAGTTCTCCAGGCAGACAAGGATGAATATTTCTTAATCTTTTCCTGGCCAGCGCACACAACTGTTGAAAAAACCCCATGTGCGCTTGGCCGGACTTGAACCGGCAACCTCCGTATTACTAGTGACGGCGCCCTTACCAATTGAGCTAACAAGCCAGGGTTGGTAGAGGAGCGATAGATATTATCTATAGGTGTTGGGTCCGAAAGGCGTCCATCGCTTTCCTAGCGGATAGCATCAGAACGGTATTCAACAGTTGTGTGCGCTGGCCAATCCCTGATATTGTCTGATTTGTGAAATCCAATATTCTGTGAGCATGCCGTTTAGTCCGTAATTCAGTGAATCCCTCCTTGAAGCTTGAAGTTGTAATGACCTCTGTTGTTTCTCATAGGATACTGTTAGACAACGACCAGATTGAAGTGAGCTACTTTGCAGCGGGTATTATAGCTCATCTGCTTAACGACGGACCCCAGACCTGGAAGCTTCCTCAAGAACTCAGGCTGGAGTTCCAAGATGCACTGGTAGGTACCGGACATGGGTCCCATTTTTTAAGTTTGCACAATTGTATCATTTTTTGGGATTGGCTAGAAGACTAAAATGTGGTGTAGAAATAGCATGATGCATTTTGAGAGGATAATTAAATTCAATCTCATATTGTACTTTACCTCATGTTACTTTGCTATACCCTTATCTGGACTTAATCCCATTTACAAAACAAGAAACATATTGCTATGTACACTAATATGAATCTCAGGCCAAAAGCTGGATACAGTAGTGTTGTGAATTAATGTACGCCTTGAGCAGTATATTGTCAGGCGCATCACATACTAATGTAGTGATGTATTTGTGAAATACGTATTTCAAGTAAAAAAGCTTTGAAAATTTTACGATTTTATACCTCTGTATCCTTTTGATCGAATCATATTCGTTTATTAAAACTTGATTAAATAATGAAAGTACACCCAAATTTAAATTTATTTTACTGATCGGCTTATAACTCATCCATTATGGTAAACATTGGTGCATGGACAAGAAACTTGGAGGGTGGGGTTGATTGTTGATGCCAAAAATCTTAAAGGTCATGAGAAGGTCATCAGGGTCATTCAAGGTCAAAGGAGGTCAAATGGGGTAAACTTTGGTGTATCCAGACGAAACTTGGTGGGCGGGGTCGATTGTTGATGCCAAAAAGGTCACGGCAAGGTCATCAGGGGTCATTCAGGGTCAAAGAAACCGCGAAACCCAAGGGTCATTCAAGCCAGGTGATCGTGAAACCCAGGTAATCACAAAACCTCGGGACCGCCTAGTTCTGGCATGTATCACGACCTTGGTACTCTCAGTGGCCTAGTACTTGGACAACCTTTGGAGGATCACTGAGAGCTTGTTGATACTGGTAGCACAACAAAAAATGCTTGATTGGTGCTTAAGTTTTAAAGGTCAAAAGTCAGACATTGTCTTTTAAAAAAAAAAGAAGTAGTGCTCTCCTAAAAGCTCTCCGTGTCAAATTAAGGAGAGTATTCAGAGGAGAAGTTAATAACATTTACCACTGCAATGTACATAAAAATATCTTCCAAGAGGAGTTAGAAATCACTGTTCTACAATGCACTTAAGGAGAGCTGCAGAAGGGTGATCAAATTCACTTTGGGAGAGCTTTAGGGGAGTGATTGCTCTTGCTCCCCTTCAAAGACAATGTCTGAAAAGTTTGAGGGCATTATGTAAGAAATGCACATGCTCAGTCAAGCTGTACATTTGAAACAAAACCTCTGGTCTCATAAATATGCATAAGGAATACTACAATATGATTGGTCCATTATATTGGGTGGTACCCAAAACTGATAATGAGGTGTGTATGCTCTTTCTAATACTTTTGGGAACCTCATTTCTGGTTATGCCATTTCAGAAGAATCCACCCATATGGGTTATAAACAGGGTTTGAAAAAATGTAAATTTCCCAAGAAGATAGTCGCATTTCTCACAGATTTCCCACTATATCTTATGTATAAATTTCCCTCCAAATGGCCAAGTTTCCCTATAAATGGC
Organism: Ophioderma brevispina; assembly: GCA_023653785.1. NCBI lineage: Eukaryota > Metazoa > Echinodermata > Ophiuroidea > Amphilepidida > Ophiodermatidae > Ophioderma > Ophioderma brevispina. The sequence goes on along the minus strand of JAMKCH010003582.1, from coordinate 11,948 downwards.
CAAATTTCCTGGGAAGGAACTTCCCAAATTCCCCACTTTTTTGAGCTATGAAGTGTGAAACTAACTTCACACTCATTGGCTGTGGTCCTGTTCATATCTGAAAAATTTTAAAACAATTTCACAAGTGTTACTTGCCATTTCAGATGACCAAAAAATAACAAACCCTGTGACCTTTGTATTTCAGCACAAGAGTATTTTGAACTGGAAGGACCCAGCCGGCGAGATGGTAGCCTACCGTTCTTTCAGTCCATTCTTCCCGCTACTAGATAGCACTATAGCCGAGGTACAGCTTTGGTCTGTATGGGCCATGCAGCATGTCTGTTCAAAGAATCGTAAGTTGAAACTAGATCATTACCAATTGCTTGTTTCTTCCCATCACACTTATTCTTAAATAGCTGTAAAAATGTAAGCGATTTCATTGGCTTTCAACATAGTCTGAAGTTGAAAATAATGGGTGAGAAATCTCCTCATGGATGGGCCGAAATGGCCCATCCGTGAGGAGTTTTCTCACCTGTTAACGCAACCTCTTCAGGTATGTTGACAGGAAGGGTCCACACATGTAGGACTAACCCTGGTTTAAACCCAGGTCTAAGGTTAGACTCCCTTTCAGAATACCAGCCATGATGATTAGAAATTGTTTTAGGCCTACAATAAAGGCTTAAATCGTTGATCAGATGTATTTGGCCTGCTCCATATACTACTGTAATTGTGGTATTTTTGTGTGTAACAATAATGTTTATGTTCTTCTCAGGTCCTTGTCTATTGTTTGAGAGCAAAATTAAAGGACTTTATATTTTGTTGAAAGTGAGCTATTGTCACTTCCAAAGTTAGACAAGTGAATCCATTGGCACTACCAGCTAATGTATTGGTTGCTCATATGGTTCTATCTATCGTGCATAAGCTAATTAGAAGTACCGTATAAGAAATTTATAGCTACTTTAAAATGTGACAGCAAGGCACTTAAGAAATGCAACGTTAAAATGGTGACCATTTTGTCCCAACATAAAACAATATTCTTTGCTTATTTGCAGCGAGTCGATACTGCCCCATGCTAGTCAACGAGGGCGGTGTGGACATTTTAAATGGTCTCGTAGCCAATCAGCAACTCCATCCTGATGTGTACTCAGTCACCAAAACAGTCCTCGACGTGGTAGCCCAGAACCGACCAATGTGCTGATTAAGATGGCAGCGTTCCTGGTGTATTGGGTGGGTATAGTTAGTGCATTAGTGAGCAATGGGGTGCCCATTCAAAAAAAGGGGAACATCCCCGTGGAAGATTTGAAAGGCATTTTTGTGATCCACAGCCTTGCCCCTCTGACTTGGGTAAACAAAATTTTATATAATGTGAACCCACCTGCCTAAGATGGTCGTAGTGTGCCTAATCTTATGCACAGATTCGATCCACTCTAGAAAAAAATTGTGAATTTGGTAATTTCTGATCCGTACAGACCGAAATTACAACCTATGGGCAGTGTGATATAACATTTGCTCGTAACATTAAAACGTAATCAGAATCAACTGAAATTTGGAATAACCTTTTTGTTGATATTTTTTTAACCATAAATACAAAAAAATGGAAGATGCTAGGATCACGAAATGTACATCTGTGGAGTCGGTGATTTAAGGTTGGGGATTTGTTAGGGAATTGGCCAGCAGTGGTAGAATTTGTAGCAGCGTACGAGAATCCGTCTTGATTCTCAAAAATGAATTTTGCGGGAATCATCTGATTTGCCACTGTGTTAAATTCTAAGTTTACGAGAATCAACATTGATTCCCGCAATCAATTTGCGAGAATCTTTACGATACGATAGTCAATCTCGGATTCTCGCCGAAATTCTAGCCATGGGCCATTGTTTGTTACGGTATCAGAGATTCCACTCTTTACAGGAAAATCCTGGACGTATCTGCGACCATATTATCATTTACAGCCCTTATATTTTAGCTGTACAAGTACCGACTATAACATTGTATAAGGGGAATTATGTACTTATAAGCCATTATTCCAATTTTTGGCAAGAGTTCCATATGAACCCCCCTTAAAGTTGTACATGTAACAAATTATATTTTATTTTTGGCCTAAGGGTTAGAGGTTTTGTGTAGGCCATAAATAAATATAATTTGTTTCCTATAGAATTTTAAAGGGGGTACATATGGAACTCTTTCCCAATTTTTAATATATTTATATGGAATTTATGTTATACACTGTTTTTTATGACATCTACAACAAGACAGTATAATTTAAGTCAATTACATTAATGCATTTTCATTTTGACTAGGGGGGGGGGGGTTGAAAAATTAGATAAAAGGTTGTGCTGGGATGGAAATGCCAGGCTCTCTAATGTAATTACAAAATAAGACCATGCCGAAAATAATATCTTACACAGTACTGAAACCACTGAAAATGTTCACCCGAGATTTGTTTGGGGCTTTTTATGCTTGAAGAACTTCTGTGAAAATAAAAAACATATGATTATGGTTATGTTGGATTGCAAAATTGGGTTAAAGATGACCTTGAATTATAAAGCTTTCGAATGAGAATAAAAAGGAAAGGTATGATTTTGGGAACCGGTACTCTCTTTCTCTTTACGACGACTTGCAACTGGCGACACCATTATTCTTGCGTGGAAGAACTCTGAAGGCTGATTTATTCCACTTAAATAATGGTATCCCTTGGTTTGAATTCGTCGTAAAGAGAGTTACCGTTTCCCATACTCATACCTATATTATCTAAAGCAAATTGTGCTGGAACTATGGGTTGAGATGGTATGGTTGAGGCATGAGTCTGTGATGGTACAATATGTATGTAAACAAAAACAACTATGAAGAGATACATCTAAGTATATAAAGTATATAACGCAACAGCCTCTAAGATGCTGTAGTACAGATTTCGACTTAAAAGTGTTAAATATTTAGCAATATATCGTATCGGATTGTTTTTACACTTAACGTTCCCAATTTGTTTCCTTGTGAATCCACGCAAAAATGTACTTATAGAGCATGGTGTAAACTACAGTGCTTTGTTTTTGTCAGAAATTGTTGTTAATTATGACGGTCCGGTTTGTGTTAACTTTGAGTTGAGAAATGGGAAACCGAATTGTCTGTAATATGTTTTGTTTTTTAAAGGGGGCTTTATTATAGGTCATACGTTCAGTTATACGGTGAGTCAAAAAAACTGACCCTGATTGTGTCCGCCATTTTTAAGTAACATATATCTAACAGTATTTGGTATCATCTGAAAGTTGGGTTTATTATCTTTAATTACTGGGCAAAGATCATTCACATCGTTTAGGTATAGACCGCGCTACAGTCGTTTGAATCAAGTAGTCTGTTTTTCGTTCTGTCCACGGATTCCATTGAAATGAACGGCGTTCAGCGAAGGAAATCAGTGTCCAGAAGAAATCAGGCTATTTATTCACTGCATATTCTTGATCGAAAGACTGTAGCTCAGCCTAACTTATCGATTGGAATGATCTTTGCAGCAAATTAAAGATAAATGAAATACAGCTTTCCTTCCCGCATATACCACATATGTTTAAGATATATTTATATAAAAATTCAAAATGGCGGACACAATCGGGTCAGTTTTTTTGACTCACCCTGTATTTCCATTGCAAACTCTAAGCCAGTACTGGCTTGAATAACCATCATTTTGAAGTACTCTGCCAGCATACCTGTCGGCCGTTTTGTGTATCTCTCAACCTTCCCAGCAACCTCCCACGTTCTAGATCTTCCACCGAAACTGCTCAAAATTTCCTCGGGTTAGCTTAGGCCAGCTGGTGAACGCTCGGTTTCTTTTTGCTGCTTGCCGGACCGCTTAGTTTGGAATTTCTTACTTCCAAACCCCCTTTCTCAAATTAATCCACACGCTCTCCCGTCAATTAAAAAAAAAGTTGAAAACTCATCTCTTTCATCAAGGTTTCCTGATTCACAAGATTAAAAATGTTTTCATGTTACTGTGCGCTCTGAGTTCTTAGGAAGATTTTGCGCCTTACAAGAACAATTTATTATATTCCGTGCTGCGCACAAAAAGGGATTGTGTTGTTTGAACCAGCTCAACAATGGCTGAATCCACAGCTTTACATGGTAATTTCTTTTTGCATTGGGGGGGATGGGGTTGAATGTAAAATTCATTAAGAAACGGGGTTTGGTGAAAAGGATCCATTAATAGCACATGTGCGCAGCGTGAAGCGCGCAAAAAATTGTGCCATTTTGAAGGTAATTTGTTAAATGGTAATTGTAATATTATACCAAAAAAATTTACCATTTTTAAGCTATTATGGTAAAATATGAGGTTATAGTGATCAAAACCATAATGGGCATCAACATTGGGGGGGATGATCTTATTGACCATCCCCCTCCTCAAATATTTGGGGGATATATCCCCATCCCCACCCGGGATTTACGCCTATCCACAGCTTTACAAAATAGCTCATCCTTCCCACTAAAATGGTTTGCGTAGCGTATCTCCCTCGCCTTTCACCAATGAGGTCTCCGGTTCGATCCCCGTCAGGGCTCGTTCTCGGCGGCTTATGTGAATTTGGTTTCTCTCTCGATCCATACTCGTTCCCGGGCAGGTTTTCTCCTGGTGTGCTCTGGTTTCCTCCTCCTGCTTCCAAAATCGATCTTCTTGGCATAATTCTGTTTCCGGTAATCGATGGTTTCTCTGATGTTGGCTTAGGCGACTTTCATGGCTTCCGCATAGCGCCGTTGAGCACGTTTACTTGGATATGTCGCGTGTTAAAAATATTCAAATTATTTATTATTATTTATGCCTATTTTATATAGATGTACTTTCTTTCTTTCGGCAAAAATCTACATTCAAAGATCTCGAACAACTTAATTTTGGAGACCCTATACTGTTCAGTTGTGTACATGCTAGCCAGTTTAAGGCCGATAAATCTGCTACCAATTTCGCAATCATGATTGTTAATTGTCAGTGTGTATATATAGCACAGCTGTTTGACCCCATGCAAATTGTATCTTTTATTTAAACAATTTTAAGCAGTGGCGACACACTTCTGACAACTGATATAAGTAGGAACATGCAAGAGCTATAATCTCCTCAAAATCAGAAAAATCTGTTGTAGAAATCTTGCCATATGTAGGCCTACAAAGGTCATGATTGTATGTTATAGCACCCTCTATATGCCCATTCTCCATAGAAAGACGCGTAAGACTAGATTTTTGAAAATCATTTTTGCCCGCAATGAAATTACGTAAAATTTACACATAATGTACTAAGACGTATAAATAATCCAAATCAGTTGTCATAAGTGTGTCGCCGTTGATATTTTTTGTTTTATTCTGGTTTTCATAATAAATGACTTTCAAACAGCTGTGATAGGAACAATTTGGTAAAAAAAAAATAATAATTAGGGTGTGACATTTAATACAGACAATATGTTATATGTAAATGTTCAATTTAATTTGTGCAATGATTCAGCTGAGTATAGTCTGCCATTTCTTGGTGTTGAGATTTGGGCACCATTGACATTTATTTTTAATGAACTAAAACATGCTCAAAATGGTTTAGCTATAAAAAAATGATTTTGTTATTATAAAGCACAGATCTCTGATCTTATTTAGCACAACTTAGTTGACTTTTCACAAAGCCTTGTATCAATTTTATATATTTAAAAAAAAATGAAATTGGTGATTTTGTTGAAGCATAGTTTTTGTTTATGAGCAAAATTAGAAAAGAAAAACATGTTTAAAAAACTGAAAAATTGAAATGGAGGGTGTGGTAGGCTTCAGCATAATTGATGCTCTTTTTTAACAATTAGTTAATATGCGGGATGTTTGCACTATTCTGTAATTTATTTTTTTGGGGGGAGTTGGGTTGTTGGTGATATGGTTTGAAAGATGGTATGTGAGCAGTATTGTAGAGACTGTATTTTGAATATATGAGGTGTGATCGGTTTACTGAGTCATCCCACATATGCCCCAGTTTTGGGGGGAATTGCACTTCAATAGGTCATGTACTCACGAAAAACCTTTTCTTAACACATAAAAAACGCCTGTTACGGCCCTGATCACAGCCATTCTTATGCATGAGTGATTTATCACATTCAGACCAGGAAAAGGGAAGTTCCCCCCCTTACCGGGGGTGTACCTTGACGCCGGGGGGAATACATGGCCAAGACAGTGTCAACAGAGGGGCTTAATGTGAGAGTGCTGTCCCTGAGTATATATGCTGTTGTGCGAAGGTCTTTCTGGGTGGTCACAACTACAACTAGGCTAGAAAGTACAATCCCCTTGACAATTTCCAGAAGTAAATACTATCGCATGTGAGCAGTAAGGACAATGAATTGTTGATTTCTTGGCCAACCAATTAAGGAGTGCAAGAGTGTAAATACTACAAGACATCCATCCAGTGGTGGGTCCTCTAATCTAAGGCAGCACACAGTGCGATCGTCCCCCCATTAATTGATACTAATCTGAGATATTGTGCCATGGTGTCGAAATCCTTTGCTGGCAGCAATATCTATGAACACATGCATAGTAAGGACTAACGCTGAGACAATCTGTTTCATGGACGGACTTTCATTAAGTTTAAGGCTTGGGCATGAGGGCAAGGGGGATGAGGGGAAATGAAGTCTGGAGGGAGAAAGAATGACATGGACACATAATTGCTGAAATGTTCTAGGGGAATCATGTGAATAATAGGCAAGGCGTGGATGTCATGAATGTATTAACAGAAAGGGTTTCCTTCTTCTGCTATTGTAATACCTACATGTCAATGCAGCGATATGTCAATGGCAACGCTGTAGGTCTGTTAAAAAAATGGGTCAGTGTTGGGGGTGGGGTACACATCTATCTGCATGCGCAAAGAACAACACATCACAAAGGGTAATGATACATCTATGGTGACGACGTCTAATCAAGATCAAAAATCACCCTACCGAGTATCACCAACACAAGATAATGGCAATGACTTGTACAACAAAAATCGTTATATACTGATATAGCCCCATTAAAAACCAACCGCAAAATATATAAAGCGTATCAATTGGAGAAGGTTGGAAAGCAAATAACATATATACACACCCACATCATAAAGCACACTGAAAAAGATGGTGCGAAGACACTGATTTGAATGTTAGTGTGACGCAATTAGTGCCCCCCCTTCATAATAAAGGTAGAAAAAAAAATGAAAAGCAGCGGTAGTCGTAGGAAAGAGTGTCACGTTGTAAGAACTAGTAACAAATGACACGTCTATTGTGATACAAGAGGGCATGTGATGTACAGAGAAGGCCTCATTTTACATGAATCATCTATATTTTATCTTTGGTAATTAGCCATCCTTACTTCTAAAGCAGCATATTATGATTGGGGGCTGACATACTAAAATGGGGGTGGGCTCTAAATTTAAAGCCCATGTGTGGGTCTAATTGGTAATGTGGACCCTGTGGTAGAGCTAGGAAAGTATTATTTTGTGTTGTGATGTTAAGAAATGTAGTAGGTGTGCCATTTATTGGCATTCTGAAACACATACACAGTACTAGCCTTTGGTAATAACCAATTCATGCTTATCAATTAAAAGCCCATGAATTGTAACAGAATGAGGGATGTAGCTTATAATTTCTTGGACATAACAAACATGTGCCTTGATTGTTGTCTGTACTGTATTCTACGTTCAACATGATGGGCAACTCTTTTGGTGGGGAAGCGGCCGTGCACTAAAAATGTTTCAGAACTTCATGAACCGGAGTTTTTGACCCTATAATTTTATGTCTGAGTTGGGCCAAAACTTTGGCAACAATTGGCCACAACTGGGTAATACAGATTCATGGCCCATCCTCTTCCATCCTCCTGTCTTGTGTGAAGCATAACGTGACATCACATGTTAATTAATTCATCGCAACAGAAAGTTGCCAAACGTAGCACTCGTGTTGTGGTGAGGAAACAGCTGCTGTCCTATGCTCTAGCTCCTGGCTTATACATTTGAATAGCCCACCCCATTGGGTAACTACTTTTGAATTTCACATCCACTTTATGGAAGGCTCTTGATTGTCCACCCCCCAAAAAACCCCCCCCCCCAGCCCCCCCCCCCCCCACCCGTAGGTGTGGAGGCTCTTGATTTTCTTCCAAAGGGTTGGAGCTTATAAGGTTGTGAAAGACCTTGCTTGTTATCATAGGGTGTGGAAGACTATTGATTGTCTTCCATAGGGTGTGGAAGACGCTTTATATCTTCCATTGGGTGTGGAAGACTCTTGATTGTCTTCCATTGGGTGTGGAAGACTCTTGATTGTCTTGCAATCTGGTGTGGAAGACGCTTGAATTGTCTTCCATAGGGTGTGAAAGACTTTTATTGTCCAATGAGGGGGGGGGAGGTGTGCGACTCTTGATTGTCTTCCATAGGGTGTGGAAGACTCTTATTGTCTTCATATGGTGTGGAAGACTCTTGTCTTCAATAGGGTGTGGAGACTCTTGATTATCTTCAATAGGGTGTGGAGACTCTTGATTGTCTTCCTAGGTGTGAATACATTTATTGTCATAGGGTGTGGAAGACTCTTGATTGTCTTCCTGGGTGTGGAAGACCCTGATTGTCTTCAATAGGGTGTGGAAGACTCTTGTCTTCAATAGGGTTTGTGGAAGACTATTGATTGTCTTCCATAGGGTGTGGAAGAACGCTTCATTGCTTCCATAGGGTGTGAAGACTCCTGATTGTCTTCCTATGGTGTGAAACTCTTGATTGCTTCCATAGGGGTGTGGAAGGCTCTTGATTATCCTTCAATAGGTTGTGGAATACTCTTGATTGTCTTCCATCATGTCCGTAGGTTTTTGGAACACTCTTGATGTTAATATGGTTGGAAGACTTGTCTTCCTTAGGGTGTTGAAGACTTTAAGCACTGTTGTTTCGATTGGTTACTTGAAGGTAATATTGTCTGTCTGTCTGTCATTGGTCTGTCTATCTGTCTTTCCGCCGTTATTCTCCGGAGGCCGAGGTTCCACGTTCCTGAAACTTGGTGGAGGGTGGGTGCCCCTGACCGTCCGAATACCGAGCGTGTATTGGTTAGTGATCAAGGTCATCATGGTCATTCAAGTCAAATGAGGTCAAATGGGTAACGGTGTATGGACATGAACTTGGTAGGGTGGAGTCGATTTTTGACGCCAAAATTTTAAAGGTCATGACAAGGGCATTGGGGGTCATTCAAAGTCCAAATGAGGTCAACTGGGGTAAACATTGGTGTAGCCAGACGAAACTGGTGGGCGGGGTCGATTGTTGATGCCAAAATTTTAAAGGTCACGATCAAGGTCATCAGGGGTCATTCAAGGTCAAATGGGGTAACGTTGGTGTTATGGACATGAAACTTGGCTGGTGGGTTCGATTTGTTGATGCCAACAATCTTAAAGGTCCACAACAAGGTATCAGGGGCATTCAAGGTTAAAGGAGATCAAAAGGGGCAAACTTTGGTGTATCCAAATAAACTTGTGGGCGGGGTTGATTGATGATGCCAATAATTTTAAACGTCACGACAAGGCCATCAGGTCATTCCAGGTCAAAGCACCGTGAAACCTGAGTCATTCATGACAGGTGATCACGAAACCCACATGATCGCAAAACCTGGGGACCGCCTAGTTCATATAATATCAAATCAGAGATACTGTAAGAATGTGTGGTTCAGAGTACTTTAGAATGGTGGTGTGGTTTACACAGTTATAGAGGTACCTATTCTGATGGTTACTCAGAGGGCATCTCATGTTGTGTCCAGTAATGAGCCAAACAGATTATATCACTTTAAAAAAACGATTAGATGATTTGCAACCTCATGTGAGTGAAAAAAAGTTTATCTGATATTTGTCCATTTTTGCAGAAAAAGTTGTTTCTGTTTCAGATTCTTTTGTTTACTTTGAATTGAGGCTGCACTAATAGCTTGTACACGTGGGTTTTTACCAGTGGGGCGCCAGACTTCTTTCTGGGGGGGGGGGGGTGGGGGGAAAGTGACATTTTTTGGGGAAAGTGAAATTCTGGGGGAAAGTATCGAAAATGTGAAGATTTTTAACCAATTTTGTCCCCAAATCACGAAATGTCCATATAGTGGAGCGGTTTGGACGCAAATTGTCGACAACCCCTCCCCCTCGGTACACCACACGCAACATTCCTATTTTCGAAAGATAGTATAGAATAATTTTAAAAATGAATGGTTGTGGTCAATAACTTTGGTGGCAGGGGTTGTTTTTTTGGGAAAAAAATCAAGTTTTGGGGCTAAAACTTAAGAATATCAAGATTTATAGATTTTCTTAGCAAAACAAATTGTTAATCATCATGCATACTATCATCTCTGACTTTATATTATAGATTTTCTGTTTTATTCAATATATAAGGGTAAGAAATTTTAGCCCCAAAATCCCTTTTTCCTAAAAAAAGCATCCTTTTTATCACATGTCCACCACAACAAGTAGTACCTGAAGCCTTTCTATCAATGTATAAAGGGCCTATATCATAACAAAAAGGATCTATAAAAAATAAGATTGTATATTTTACCTTACAAACTAAAAAATAATATTTCGCTTACTTGCATACCCCCCCCCCGCCCAAATTTCATTTTTCGCCTAGAATCACCCTGCCACAATATTTCAACCACAACCACATTTTCTTCAATTCTTATATATTATCCTTCAAGTAAAGGTGGTTTGTTTGTTGTACGGTGGGGAGGGATAACTGCAAACTAGAGGACTTTTTCAAGGCTCGGCCCGCTCCGCTTTATGAATTGTTGCACTCGCATACAATTGTATCTTAGGTTGTTTTCATTCCACAAAATTCCAAAGCAATGGACCTAAGAAGTCTCCTTAGATGACATCACATCTTACTTCAGACCAGATGGAGTACAGTACTTTGTGTGTTATTGTTTTGCATTATCTCATTACTACAGATATTTGTTTTACTCTCAAATAGTTACTCAATGTTTGTTTTCTCACGTATTTACTTGTTTCTCAAGTATTACGCACTCAGTTTGTATTCTCAAGGGAGTCTAACTTCAGACTCTGTTGGTCATTCATGAGTGAATCTTTTCTTTGAACATACTGTAAAAGTGGATTTAACGATAAGAAATATCCGGATGGTCCATCTATAAGGCACTTTCTCACTTGTTACACAAATTTCGATTACAGTATTTCCAAGAAAAAGTGTAATAAAGTAAATATGTCAAATTTTTGTCAAGCTCAGTTTGACTTACATTCATACAATTATGTACATACATCCCGACTTCCCGAAAAAATAAACAATTTGGATGTAAAATTAACAAAATAAGCTTTAATTTTTGCTTTTTTGACTACGAAGAAAACGGGCCGTATTTTTCGCCACGGCTTCATTGACAAAAGCGCCCCATTTTGCTCGCCTCGTGACTCCAAGTGATGACCAAAACATCGGTTGACTCGAATTGTTATGGCTGACACTGTAATATTGCATGGATTAATGAAAGTAATAATAACATTAGAAAAAAAAGTTACAAGAATGACATATTTTGTTTTCATTTCGTGGTGTTTAATTATTATTGAAGTGGCAACACTGCGATAGATGGTCCACACGACGTACATTATGGATGGTCATCACTTTTACGTCACTCATTTGCCTGCGATGTGATTTGTCGGAATCGTTTTCGATTAAGCTAATTGGGCGGGAAATTAAAAGGGCAAAATCTCAACAAATGTGGATCAATTTCAACTTACTTTTTGATTTATATGTAATCTACGTTACTTAAGCTTTCCCCTCCATACCAAAATTTTCCAAATATCAGAATCATGACATATTTCCTTTAATGAAGGACTTACCACCCTTGGGTGTAAAGTGATACTCATACGAGAGTACCTACCATAGACTCCAACCCAAGGCAGTTTGTCGTGCGAGTGCAAGAAGGTCTTGAGTGTAACGACTAGCCAGTTTGATGTGATGCATTTTACCTTGTCGAATATTAAACCAGAAGAGCTGCCATGCGATGCTGGCG
>JAMKCH010003581.1:0-33703 GCA_023653785.1 Ophioderma brevispina | reverse complement strand
TTCTCAAAACTCATGTTCTTGTAGTCATAAAAACCTGTTCAAGTTTATATAATGTTGGTCACCATGAACCACTGAATGAATGATTAATTGTCCAGTTTCAGGACAGCACTGGCAAACTTTTGTCCTGTTGCATAATGGCTTATTGTAGTATTTTGCCGAATGTTCTTCACTATCCATTCCTGCCGTGGGCTAAGATTCAGCAACGGTGACTGATGCCCTATGTTCGCTTTTGAACTGCTGCACCTCTAGTGGAATGTGGCTTAAACCACACGCGTGTCCACCCCTGACTTTTTCATGACAGTTTTTCCAGCGTGTATAGTATCTGTTGAGACCTTTTGGTGCGGTTTACGGTAACTCAGAACAACAGTTTCTTTTCCCCTTGACGAATGGACTGTGTACTTGCAGATATTTCCGTAAATACTTATAACAGCAGGAGCCTTCTTGTCTCATCATAAGTCTCAATTCAAGTTGCGTGCCCACGTTGACTGGACGCGCTTGCTTGATCAAATCGTCAATAAAATATAAATGTATCGGCCAGCTTTATCATCACTCTTGTCAATCCTTAACAAATGAATTGTCTGTTGTCTCTGTGGAAAGCAAAGCTATGAGCATACAAGTTTTTAGAGTCAGATCTCTAAGCCCAAGTTTATTGCGTGGGGATATTTCCGTAAGTAGTTCAATACCACACTAACATCCCACATTCTTGTGTATCGATGTTGGTGGTTTTCTGTTGAATACTCCTTTCAGAAACCGGCAAACAAGTGGGTGTGACCCCACTGACATGTTCCCATTCACATACAAAAAGACGACAGAGCTGAGCGTGCTGTATTTAACGCACTATAGTTTAATTTCAGGTCCAAATGCAGTTCTGGTCAAAAAAGATAAAACTTCAGACTATAGGGTTGCACAGGATATTTCGTCTAGCGCAAAAAAACTGATCCAATTTCTGTAGGTACACATGATACTGCTTTCTCAGTTGATTTCTCCATGATGAGAGGGAGGGATCTCAAGAGCTCTTTCTGGTACTCCACATTCTTTATAGGAGTTTCCTGAACACCTCGCAAACAATGGGTAAAGTTGCTTATTAAGAGGGTGTACAGCACCAGACACTGGTTGTGTCAAACAAAACTACAATTTAGGAATAATAATTGGGTCCTCTATTAACAATATGCAGCCATTTTTGGGAACCATGATTGAGTGGGCCAATTGGGTAAAACACAATTATCCATTCGCCTGCGTCGAAAACTCAATTTTTGCAAACATTTTTAAAAATGTTTTCTTATTTTAAAAGCATAAAAATAAAAATCCTTCCAGTTTGTCAAAAAGGCATCGACTGACTCTGCTCTGCTTCTCCACATTCATTTCACCCCTCTTGTACTCCACCACAGCTGCCCTCGGTCAGGCTTCCCACGAACAATATCTGCGGAAGTTGTTGATTTAATCGACTTGCAAATAGAATCTATCTATGGAGTGGCCAAAATGATGACAAATTTGTTTGTAAAAACATCTGTAGTTACTTCCACTCTGTGTGTTCCTCAAATTTTATGGACTGATACTCGGCTTAGTATTCTGTACCCATGGCAAGTGTTCTTTCTACTGATAACCAAAGACACCTTTCAATACACCATTACCCAAATCATTCTTGCCATTTCATTGCAAATTGAAGACTGGTTCCCCCGATGTGGTTTATATAGCCACGCAGTGGTGTTATCAATTCTTAGCCTTACATGCAGATTTTTCATGTTTTTACAGAATGATTTCAGTGCTAGAATGCAGCCAACATTTTCAAGTAGTTTATTCTCATTGATTTGCCTAATCATTTCTCATGGTGCCATCTGCCCCCAATATGGGTGTTGTGTCAGTAGCCCCCCAACCAACACCAGAGGCATCATGTCTATTCTCAACTGTGGTCTACCTTTATCAATAGTATAGTATGATAAATCCAAATTAATTCACCACCCATGTTAATTCAGATTGTGCTGCAACTTGAAATCAAACATGTTTCTATAAAGCCCCAGATGATTGCAATGCTTGCGTTTTTCTTTTCCAGCTCCCGGTAATTTAAAGCACCATATTCACTGCTGGTAGTGCAGCAACTAATTTGCCAATAACCGTGGCAACAAATCTAATGCTAGCTGGTTTGTATCTAATAAGTTTTGGAACACAATTAATTTCTTCCTTCTTGGGTACTGGCAATTCTACTATCATCTTATTGAGTTGATAATGAATCCCAAAAATTCCATCTCCTGCACTGGGGTAAATACCGATTTTTCGGGGTGGATAGTAAACCCCGATCTGGCAAAAATTGTGCAGTAAGTTTAGCTGCTATTTCTGGTTTTTTCTTTGATTTAGACCGTATCAGTGAATCGTCGATATATCCCATAATGCTGTGTCCTATGGCCCTTATTGTGGCAAAAGTGGTTTGGTACGTTGTAAATATCCTTGGCCCTGATGTTAGGCCATTTGGTAGTACACCAAATTGATACAATTGACAATTCCAGAAAAATCTGAGATACTTTATAGCTCTATTTTGCATATAGGTTAATGATAAATGCATCTCGTAAGTGGTATTTGAGCCAAAAGCAATTTTTTGTCACAAGTGTCCAAAGCTGTTCAAATGTGGCCATTCTGAAATGATGATATTCAATATGTGAATCAGATCCGAAAGGTCCAGAATTATTCGGAACCCACCATTTTTCTTTGGCCTTGTAAATATGGTCAATATAAATTGCCCTTTTTCTGGATATGCTTTTTAAGTAAACTTTTATGCATGTCTTTTGACTTCTGTATTCACAGCCTTGTATTTCATCAGGTCTTAATCTGTATGGAAATGGCTTCTCACTTGAACTGGCGGGATTCCTGAAATTCTAATATACCGAAATGCCTGTACAATTGTGTGATCAGATGTGATTTTTTCCCATGCCTCATATGGGTTTTTCAATTGACCTTGAGCGCAAAATTCATAATCAACACTAGTACTGGGCTAGGACTAGGCCCACAGAAAGCAGTCAACTACCTACCTCTGAGGGTCCTCTTTATCTTTACAATTTCTTTTGCTGTTGGCGTTGTCTTGTTGATTACCTGATTGAACGGGTTTCCTTTACCCATCCCCTTTTGGAGAAAAGTTTCTGGAACTGCTGTGGCGACATGCCCCGATTCTGGCCTAAAAAAAGGTCCCTGACATGGGTTTGTTCTTTTTGCAATCCAACTGGAAATCTGATATGCATTCTTTGGGTATGCACTTGTTTCTTGACAAAAACGACCTAGGTTGGACCGCATAACTCCTTGAGGTCTTCTGTGGTTCATCAAGATTTTGACAGGTTGGGTCAATCATCTCCAAACAGCCACTCGTAGGTTTAACTGACGGTTTGCAAAGGTGCACATAGCGGATATTTATCTCGGGTTTATGAGCTCCTTGCGAAGGTTATTGATATCAAAGTGAGCATGGGCAAGCATTGCGAGACCATCTTGCTTGTCTTGTGTGTCTGCCCTTGCTTTGCTAAGGCGTTATGCCTGTACCAGGGGGCCCGTTGCGCCCCTTTGTATCTTCAGGTCAGGACCGAGTTGCATTTGTAAGGTTACTCCAAATGATAGGGTGACTTCGGCACAAGTAGTGTTTTAAAATTATTTGGTCTTGGGTGTTCTCTCATATGCCTCCACTCGGTGCTTTTTCATCCATTTCAGACACCATAAAGATTACTCCAAATCAAGAGCACACTTCTTAGGGTTGCCCATCTGCTGGGCCACAAAACCCGGGGGGCCCCCCCGCCCGGGGGATTCGCAAATCCAAAGTTTGCTTCAGAGGATGATTATCACCGAAATGGTGAAGGATTTTATTCCCCTTATGGGTACATCAGAATATTCATCTTTTTGATGATGAGTAGGTTGTTGCATTCTGCGGACTTCAGCTTCCTCAGGATTTGCTCAAGCCATCTTGCGGTGCATGAGTATGAGACTGAGATGGAATGTATATGGGTCCATCAATTTGAATCCCCATCATATGAACCTGGCATATATCGTTATTTACACCAGGGTTAAACAGGCTCATCATCATATTGTCATCACATTTGTTGTTCATGTTGAGCTTGCAGCATAGCTGTAATCTTAGTCATTTCATTCAGCATGGAGGTTCATCAGATTTTCCCGCATGCTTTGCAACTTCCGTCGAAGTTTGCTTTCTTGAATGGGGGTTTGTGATTTCACGTTTTTGGCTTTGAAGACTTATCCGCGCCTTCTATTCCAAGTCCCAGTCACTTTTGGACTTGGTCTTGGTTTCCGAATTCGACAGCTCTGGCACGTCTGTAGTTACGATGTCAGGCGTCTCCTTATCACCACTTTTCTCCATTGGGAGCTGATTTGTGGCGAAAAATATCGCAAAATACGATGTTTCGTCTCAACGAAACTTGATTGAACCTCCGAGTAGGAAATGTTCAAGATCGTCGGTATTTCGCACCAAATAATTTCGGATTTTTCCGATAAATTTTTCACACCAGCGGTTACCGCACATGGGCCAGGCATAGACGTATGAAGACGCATGCGCAGACGGGATCTCGCGTTATCCTCGAACGTATTACGAGATAAAATTGGATAGTTTGCAGGCTAAAACTTCGGATTTCGAAACAGTGTAGACTGATAAGAAACTGTCCCATGTTTTTAAAGATCTCCTACTAATCTGTTATAAAAAACGTGGAGTATAAACCGGAGCGTGACCAGGTAAGAAACTACTGGTATGTGATGCCTACACTGCGTCAACAAAGAACATAAGACTTGTCCATAGATTACGGTACTGTCTCATGCTTTATTATCGAACAGCACTACGGAACTGCCAATGCCATCAAGGATTTTATCCCTGGAGTGATGAAAGTGATGAAAAGTGAGGTAGAAAACCTGGTGCAATCAGCATCGAGCATTGTTCCATGATCTACACCCAGATGGATCTTCTTGTTCCCTGTGCCGACGAGTCTTAGATGTGTATTTACAAGGAGACGGTAGTACCAGAGGACATGTTAGGAAGTAAGTCATATTATTAAATTCTGAGAAAAGCATTACGAACAAAGTAGTTCGCTCACCATGTATTTTATACATGTCGCCAGTGAACACCATTATTGTTATAGAGGTATTACTGTTTGTTGTTATTATTGGTGTTGTTCTTCTTATTACATATATCATTATTACATCAAGTGACTTTGAAGCCATTGTACATAGCAAGTCGAAGAAAAAATAATGAGTCGATTCGACGCTCTTTGAAAGAATATTGAAGACATGCCCAAAGATCAGCGTATGATGGTGTATATGAGGTGGGAAAGAAGTCGCTAAGAATTAACCACAGGTAGGGAATGCTAAAGGCACAAAGTGTTCATCGATGATCTATGTTTTCAGAGATCAACACGAAATGAATATCACTTTTACAAGTCATTATAATAATTCAGTTATTATTGTATTTAACAAGGAAATTCTTAAAGTAAAAGTGAATTAGGCATTACTTTGATTTAACAAGTGAATTCTTTAAATTAAACATATCTACTCGACACAGATTTCAAGTAACAAACGAAATCTCAAGCTAACAAGTAGCAAAGATGATTGGCAAATCAATGTACAACAGAAAGAAGGACACTTTCCTGATATTCAGCAGAGATTTTCGAAAAGTTACAATATTTAATAAATCAAATACTTCACTTAAAATGGAGAAATAATGAAATACATAGATGGGGAATCAGCCTATAAATGGCAGCAAGTTTCGATATGACGTAGGATGGGAAACCCGGCTGTCCCAATCGTCTTGGAAACCTGGCATTATGGAAAGCAGTGTCTGAACACTGAATGATTTCCTCTAAGAGTCATAACCTAAGACGTAGGTGATCATATGCCACAACTCTTTGTTCTTTGCTTTCTCAATCAGCTTCACTTCCCGAAGTTTGACACCTCTTTCTCCTAACCACTTATTTAAACTAGTCAACCAAAGCATCTTCTTCCTTCCATTGCTCTTTTTCCTTCTATTTCTATCGTGTCAATACCAGATTTTCCAGACCATTTTAGTCTTATTATATGTCCCAAAATCTCATAGTTCTTATATCCCTGACCGGTTTCATATCCACTCCAGCCGTAATATGTCAGATGTTATTGACCATGCTTCACATCCGTACCGTACAACAGCACAGGATAAACATAGCAATTTAATACAAATAGCCCGCTCTTCCAAATTAGTGTACCATTCCCGAGGATTTTCTCCCTTTTTTGTAAAGGCTTATTTGGCTAAAAGCAATTCTTTTATTGATCTCTTTAACACATCTAGCATCTTCTGTGACGTACTAATTTCTTTATTACTAAGTTTGTTGTGAGGCGACCATGTTGGAATAACAATAGAACATCTAGTGTTTCTAGATAGTGATCCCAGATTTAGCATCTGGTTGGTATAGAGGGCGCTATAACATAAAAGAGGTAATTAGAGGAAGAAACCTAATTGATGATTTGGTCTTTCACTTTCAGGTTCCATCTTGGAAGTATCTTTTTCTTTGAGACAATCATGCACTTTTCTTTTTGCAGTTAACTGATAACCATTTCTTTTCACTTTCTGTAACCACTACATCTAAAAGTCTTAGAAGAACCTTCGCTGATTCTGCCAATAAGACGGTGTTGTCTGCATAACGCAAGTTTGTGATGTTTTGCCCAACAACATATATACCCCTTTCATTTTCCAATTCTCTTAGGATCAATTCACTATAATAGCTGAAAAATCCGGTGGCATCACTCTTCCCAGTCTTAATACTCTTGCGATATTTGCATATTCGCCACACTCTCTATTTATTCTGGTTTAAGTACAAGTTTAACAGCAAGCGGAGACCTTTGTCATTCAAGTCCAGTTTGCCAAGATCTTGAAAGAGCAAAATTGTGTCTGACTTTATCAAAGGCTTTGGGATAATCGATGAAACACAAGAAAACGTCTTTCTGCATTCCCAATGCTCTTTCTGTTCTGGCTCTTAAGACGAATATGACATTCCTAGTGCCTGTATCTTATATAAAACAAAACTGTTTTTCTCCAATCTCTGGTGTTATTCAACTCCTTGTTCTCAGCAGCAGAATTATGAGTACAGTCTTTGTGATGTGGCTCATGAGGCTGACTGTTCGATGTTTCTCACATTCCACAGCACCTGGTTTCTTTGGTAATGCAATAAAGATGTTTTTTCTGAGAATTTGCCATCATCATAGATCTTATTGATGACTTTTGAGAGTTTTCAACACACTATTCTTCCAAAGCATCAATCATCTCTATAACCACACCATCTGGCCCAACTGCATTATTCTATTTGATCATCTTGATGGCTGTTCGAAATTCTGATTTTAGAATATTAGGACCGCTCGCCGATTCTGAGAAATTTGGCATCGCTTCTCTCATATCATGAAATAAGTCTATATATTCTGTCCACCATTCAAGACTGACTCCCTTTCAACCAGCATTGATCAATCTTTTGTTTTGATGCAACCAGAAATTGAGCACCCTATCTTCCTGTTATGATTTACCCAGGCTAAACAAGACTAAAATATATGGAGAACACAATAGACAGAAGGCCTGTGGGACTCTAGTTTGTAACAATTGAACGTCACCCTTACCCTACCTCTTCCAATTCAAACCCGATCAATGTTGGCAAAAAATAAACTCTGGCAACGATCAACGATTCAACAAGGGAAAGGGCGATGACACAGTTTGCCTAGGTGTATATAGACCTAGAGCTTTAAAAGGATAAATGAAGAATCATTTATGTAATGCTTATTTATGGAAATACGCTTTTGGCTATAAATTTAATGGTTCGACACATTATGGCTTGAATATCTACAGATATTGATACAACACATTGACTCCATGATGGAAGACATTACCAACCAGCAATGCAGTTACCAAGTTGTGTCCATCATGAGTATTCTGTCGGCGTTGGTACCTGAGAAATTTGAAGACAAACTTGACGACTTAGTCAAAATTGCAGAGCAAGCTCCTCACTCTCTTTATCAGACGGGAACGATTATTGCAAACGTCGGTAGAATGAATCAGGTAATGTTATATAGTTTCAGCTGAAGAATATAAATTTTTGGCAAACCGCATTGCTCTATACATTTTCCGTACACTGTTCATAAATCATTGATCTCATTCATTGTTATATGATCACCTGTAGGAACAAGCTGAGCGATGTCTTCAGATCCTGTCTGAACAGATTGCAAAGACAGACGAAGTGTGGAAAATGGGACTTTTGCAGCAGATGAAACGAATTGGGGCTAAATACAAAGAACAACTGATTAAATATCGAAAGCAGATAGAAGAATTAAAAAACAGCCCCCAATCGGGTATGGCAGATATTGTTCAGTCTATTATCGACTATCTCGAAGGCAGAAGGTGCGTTTTTGCATGCAATTGGGGTGGTATTTCCTTAACACACCATCCGGTGTGTTTCGTACAGTGTGTTTGAATGTTGTAATATGGCGCTGTTTAAGCTGCTGCCTCTAAGTTGCATTGTTTCTCTCTAGTAATATTAAGTTGTAAAGTCTCTGGCAATTTGGCCTACAGGCCACGATTTGAGATTAATTAATAAACCTTGATTATTATTATTATTTATTATTATTAATATATTTACTATGATACCACTAAGTCGTTCTAACTATATTTTGCATAACGTAAGGCCTCTTTATCTGTAAGTAAAGCAGAATAAGCCAACTTTTCGTCCCCAATGCGTAGAAGCAAATAAGCATAACTGCTCGGAAAATGATTTGTCGAATACGCACTCAACTACCTAAAATACGACCACTGACCTGATAACAAGATATACATAGTAAACGTTATTATTTGATGTACAAACTCAATGCACCATTGCCAATAAACTCATTTTAACATTAACATTACAGTTTAGAGCTGCTTGACGACGAAATTCAAGAGACCAAGAAGACGTGAAGGAATTGGACACCCGCGTAACCGAAACAGAGAAAGACGTTGAACGCCTTGACGAAACTGTAGCCGAACAAGGTCA
Organism: Ophioderma brevispina; assembly: GCA_023653785.1. Taxonomy (NCBI): domain Eukaryota; kingdom Metazoa; phylum Echinodermata; class Ophiuroidea; order Amphilepidida; family Ophiodermatidae; genus Ophioderma; species Ophioderma brevispina. The sequence continues at coordinate 24,692 of JAMKCH010003581.1, read as the reverse complement.
GGAAATTGAAAATGTGAAGGAGGAGGTCAATGAACAAGGGGAACGTTTAGACGAGTTGGAAGAAGTTGTGGACGATACTGTGGTAAAGGTTGACGAGATTGATCATAAGGTGAGTTGCCGATGAAGATTTCATTTCATTTCATTTTACTCTGGCAGGAAAAAATAAAATAATGCACACGATTTTCCAGCATTACAGCTTGTTACAAGTGTCAATTTCCTAATTAGAAAGTGTCTTTTTTACTTTGATTTGAAGTTCCTGGTAAGGTACTTCGACTGAGGGTGATCACAATTGCTGATTCTGTATTTTTCTGAATATATGGTATGTGCACGTGCGAAATGAAAAAAAATTGGAAGTTTATGATAGAATAACATTATCATCCAATAGAAGATTTAAACAAATTCAGAACTTCAGGTTTGGAAAAGGAGGTGAACCTTACAACCTTGCCCTATTTGAGAAACAAAACAGGCTCAGTGATCCCATTGGTTTACACGCTTTATTCCTTCTGGCATCAAGACCTTTATTCCGTCATGCATAAGATGTATGATGGAATAAAGGTTGTAAACCAATTAGTGGTGTATTCCCGTTTTTTCAAAATACAGTAAACCTGAGAAAACTGCATTTTCTTGTAACACGTATTGTAACTCTGGCCACTTTAATCCGAAATCAAGCACTTTTATACTACAATAAAAAACTATGTGGTGCGTGTGTGAGAAGGAAGTGGATGATATTATTTAAAAATCTGTCAAATCTGTCAAAAAATTATCATCAGGTATAATAACATCTGGGATAGATGAGTTCGCCCTAAAACGTGCCTTATGCAAAAAGGTGAAGTTAGAAATTGCATTAAAAATCAAAATTTTCAGTTCCGACACATGAAATGGTACAGCTCTCAAAATCACATTTGAAATACAAGAGTTTCCTCAAGAATGGAATTTTTCAATGTACAACAGGTGTAAATGATGCAAGATCTGACATGTTCTTGCTGTAACGATTCAAAATAAGAACGGTTTGAAGCGTGAAGTGAGCTTTGTAGAATTTGTTGATGTACTGATCTCCAATAATCACTTTTTATATAAAGTAACACTTTTGTTTTAATATTAGACGATCACCAACGCGCCCAAATGGTCTCGCGATGTCTCCAAACTTCTCAACCCCGAACATGAATACGACTGGCGTTACTTGGCCATACGACTTGGGTTTACAGGCGAAGACATACGAAATTGGGCTCTTTCCCCTGATCCTACGATGGCAATCTTGGCGGAGTGGTATACAATACACAAAAGCAGTGAAGCAACGTATGCAGTACTTACAGCCCTCGAAGATATGGGAAGAACAGACTGTACAGAAATTATTGAACAGGCACTCATAGAAGCAGGTAATAACATTTTAAATGCGTGTTTCTAGTTATTCCAGTTTGATTAATTAATCAAATAATCCATCTTTCAAGATATCACGACATATGTTAAATGCTGTTAAAAATTGTAGAATGCTTCTCCTCAGAAAGTTATAATTTTTTTCAAAGATCAAATGGTACCAAGAGCTCCTCCTCCTGATGATGGCGAAAAACCGCCAAAGGTATTCTTGAGTTACCAATGGGACCATCAGCCTGAAGTGAAAGCGTTGAAAGAGCACCTGGAGATGGCTGGTTACGCCTGTTGGATGGATATTGGTCAAATGGGCGGAGGGGACCAACTTTTTGCCAAGATCAATGACGGCATGAGAGCATCTAAGATTGTCCTCTGCATGTGCACAGAAAAGTATTCCAAATCAGAGAACTGCAACAAAGAGGTAAATACGTCCCTTACAATAGCAAACAGTAAACAGTTTTAAACATTTTGCCATAGATGTTCGAAAATGTCACTTAGAATGCTAAATATTGGACATTTCGATTAAAACACCCTTAAAACTGAAGATTTTCTTTTAAAGATGTCATATTTGGTTGCAATGTTGTTATGACATTAAAACTGTCAAATGTTATGAGGGACGTCTTCAAACTCAACCGCCGGTCGGCTGGCTCTATAATAGGTTTTCCGTAAGATTACTTGAAGCGGTAAAATATCACATCTATTATAGAACACCGCCTTTGAACTTTTTGAACGTTTTGTATTTTGTATTGCTGATAGGCAAACCAGTGAACAACAGCTTATCTTTAAACTTCTTTGTTACAGGTGAATCTTGCCAATCTGCTAAACAAACCAATCATTCCCATTCTAATCGACAAGATGGCATGGCCACCAGAGGGATCTATGAGTATGCTCTTCGCTCAGCTGCTCTACATCCAGTTCTTTAATGACAATGAATATGTACGGGGAGAAAAGTTCTGGGAGGATGCCAAATTTGCAGAACTGCTTGCACAAATCAATTACTATGCTGTTCCGGATGAAGATATGATCACTGACGGTGAGCATGTGCCTTATTGCCTATTACTAGGCTTTCATGCGCTTTCATGGGCATGTGCTTTAATAACATAAAGGTGTATAAATTCACTTAACTTACCTGTTCACCATACAGTTTAAGGACAGCTGTAAAGCAAATTTGTGACATTAACTAAAACTTCAGCTCAGCAATGTTCTGCAGAATCTTTATTTACATCAAATCGGGGGTTCAATATACAGCGTAAGAAGTATAGTACGCAGTGAACATATTCTTGAACAGTATGAATTTGTCCTAGATAAGGTTTTAGCAAAGTGCACACATCTCATATCTAAAGCATTTCATTTCATGTATTGTCCGTTTGCTGGAATGATTTTGCAGAATATAGAAACTGGATGCCACAATCAAAGGATGCATCTCAGGAAATCAAGAAAGCAGACGACGAGGTAGACAATATGACTCCAGTAGCAACAGTCCAAATTCAGGTGTGTTAGCTTAGTTGATCGTTTGCTTTTATGTGTTTTGTATGGAATGTGTGTGTGTGATGTGTGTGTGCGTACGCGTGCGTGTGTGTGCGAATACGCGTGCGCGTGTGTATGCGAGTGTGTGTGTGCGTAAGAGTGTGCGTGTTCGCGTAAGTGTGTTTGCGTGTGCATTTGTGGAGGTCTGGGTCTGGTTTGTGAGTGTGGATAGTGTGTATGGGTGTGGCGATTGTTCATATCGATATATGACAACTTCATGTGTTTGTATTAACTGATACCTCAGTATTAAACCTTACTTGCAAAGAATGGAAAAAAGATATTCCAATAATAATGTCAGACTACTGAAATTAATTTTATCCAATCTCAGTTGCCTGAAGATGTTCCCGAAGTGTTTATTTCTTACCAATGGGACAAGCAGCCACAAATCCAGAAGCTGTATTCACGTTTGACAGAGCTGGGATTCTGTTGCTGGCTGGATATCAATCAGATGGGCGGAGGAGATCCTCTTTATACCAAGATTGACAAAGGAATCAGAAAAGCAAAGGTAGAGATACATATGATGTCTTTATGTGAAATTTATTCATCTAAGAAAAAATTATTCCACTAGAAAAGACATTTTAACTGTATTTAAATTGAATATCTTATGGATATTTTCAGGTGGTGATTTCCTGCGTGACTTCCAAGTATGCTTTGTCAGCCAACTGTCGCCGCGAGGTTAGTTTGACGGATGCACTCCAAAAACCAATCATTCCTTTGCTTATGGAAGATGGTATGGCTTGGCCTCCTGAGGGTCCCATGGGAATGACTTTTACGCAGCTCTTGTACATTGATTTTACCAAAGACGCCAGTCAAAATGATTTCATCGATGAAAAATTTGAAGAACTGGTTCAGAAGATCAAAGAACATGTCACACCGAAATCGCCAGAAGAACGTCGAATTGCAGCTGATGAAGCTGCAAAGAAAGGTTCAGAAAAAGCCAAGGCATTAAGTTCACATGCACCGAAGGAGGAAACTTCAAACACAGAATCCAAACATCAACAACCAAAACCTGAAATCGTACCTACTCCACAGCCAAAAGAACCTTCACAGGAGAGCGCCACAGAAAAACGACCAAATAAGCAAAAAAGTCAAAGTTGTGTATTGTGCTATAGGCACCGGAGTAAATTGATTACGCTGATAGAGTACAGAACATTTATACCTATGCACCTCCTGGTTTTTGAATATTGAAGCATTCTGGCAAGGTTGTGTTTAGTGAGTTTAGTGTATTACTCAATTTTTATTTCGGTTCAATAATACACCGGTCAAACACTTTTCAGTGACACAAGAAAGTGCTGAAGATAGGGCTAAGTTTGCCAAATTCATCCACCCTGACTGGATACATCTACTGACTTCTGCTGAGTTGTTATCGAAAGTCATTTCCTATCCCAGTAAAAGATCTACAGTCTCAATGGTCTACTCTTCGTATTTTTTCATACATGACGTGTGTTAAAGTTTCAATCAAGGAAAGGAGCAAGTGTGTCACTTTGAAGATTTCCTGGCGTGGTAGTGAATTCCTCTGTGGGACCAAGATGCTCTGCACAAAACTTGTTGGGTATCATTAATTACAGCAGTAGCTCTTACTATCTTATCAGGCATACCATAATTAAGCGAAATGTGCATCCTTGTCTTCCGGGGTACACTATCAAAGGCTCTACAAACACAATCCGCACTCTTCTCGTGGAGACACTCATTTTTATCGACGTTTCTCCGTAGTTTAAGAATCTGTGGTATTGAAGAATGGCATCAATGGTTGGAGTTAAACGGTTGAGAAGACGTGAGTTGTAGATAGGAGATATGCAGATGCCTCTTACTTTCCAGGCTGATGGATATCACCTTTCTTTACGAGAGAAATGATGCACGAGATGGAAAATGCCTTTGGTTTTTATGTCATGCTTCCATAAAGCCGGGATGTTGTTAGGTCCAGGTGTTTTTGACCTACTGAGCTCTTTGACAAACCTTTGTAGTTCGTGAGTGGTAAATGGACTGGCAGCGTTTAATAACTGATCAGAAACCTTGAAGTTATAGAAAGGAGAATTAAGATTTACAGACCGTACGCACGTCAGCGGTATTACAGACCGTAAGTCCTTTGAAGTGATTATACAAGTTTCAAGGCGTTTTTCAGTAGTTGCACATTTGGTCTTGATTGTGGGTGATGATTTTTTTACTGGAAAGTTCTCTCAGGACTCATCAAGCTTCACTGTGCCCAGTGGATATAATTATGGACCTGTTGAAGATCATCATCTTCATCATTAGAAGTATTTTGAGTGCAATCTCCTTGGCACTGATATCATTTGAATCTTCCATCAGCTAGTGGGAAGAACCTGTTATGAACCGAGACTGTGTATTCTTCACAAATTTTAGAATCAGCTATTGCCTTTCTCCATTCCACCTCTTTCATGGGGTATTTTCTTAGAATTTTGCTTTGCCTGTAGCTTATTTGGCATTTGCATGTCACAATTCTGTAGCCAGAACCAAAACTTTGAAAGAGGAAATATACTATGCGTCTTTAAAGATGTTCTGCCATTTCCGGTGAGGGGGAGCATAGTCAAGTTGTGCTCGTTGCCCAGATAGGCTAGCAGGCAAGATCTCATAGCGTTGACAAAGGTGACGCACCCCTAACAAGTACATAATTTTGCTAAAATAAATTGTCTAAAATTATCAAAATCAGTTCTACACGTGTTCTCACTTCTAGTATGTGCACATTTTCTTTCTTTCCTTTTCCCTGAATATCAGTAACCAAGGGATGTACACCACGTTCCATTGACTCCGGCAAATAATGGTGCTATTGATAAGTAAATCCGCCGTTATGAATATAATGAATAGGCCAACGGACTTCAGAATCTCTGGGACTACAGAGCCATTGTTATTGTCCATGACGTTAAAAGCTTTTGAATTGTTTTCACCGCCCGATTTAGATTGAGCTACAGCCTCATTCCCGAAGAAAATAAAACTAAAACTTCTGCTGGGAGTTTAATAACTTTGATCGTATATTTCATCATTTATTCAAAAAGGAAACAAAGATGAGTAAAATTCATGAACGAAATTTTGATTGGCAAGCTATGACCTAACATCTTGGTGCAGAACCAACACCCATAACTTAATCGTATTAATATAGGACCTCTTTTCTATTCAATTAAAAGTTTGTTCGGCACCGGTTCACCTGCATTTCATATAGGTGAATGATTTTCGATTTCTGCTATAAACGCAATAAATTGTATAGAAATGGGGTTACGCGGCAAGTTACTGGGTTTGGTTCTGCACAAAGATGTTAGGTCACAGTTTGCCAAACAATTTTTTTCTCATGAGCTTTGTTCACCTTCGTTTCCCTTTCGAATAAAGGATGAAATATAGGGTCAAAGAAAATTGAACACGCAGTAGAACCTCTTACTTTATTTATTCGTGAAAGAGGACAGGGAATTTGTGTTCCACGTCATGAAAAATAGCTTAATCTAAATCGGGGTGATGGTATAACACCTGCAATCTTTTCAGTTGCATGGATAATAACAATGGCTCTGCAGTTCCAGATGAAAAATGAATCTATGAAGTGTTTGGTCTTCTACATACCTAGCGGATTTACTTATCAATAGCCCCCATTATTTGCTGGAGTCAATGAATCATGGTGTACATCCCGAAGTCATTGATATTCAGGGCATAAATTGAGATGACATTTTTGCCATCTTTTACTGCAAAATATAATTGTTCCTTTGTCCATGATGAAGCTATCCTGTAATGATGTCTTTTCAAGTTAAAAAAGAAATTATGGTATTTTACTGTCAGTCATGCAAGTTCACAGTGATTTCTGACAGTGTAATACACAAATATTTTGGGTTTAGCCCTTTCCATGATTTATATATAGCATTGAGTGCTTACTTAAGAGATGACACGCACATGATTTCGGAAACAATTAGACATGTAGGTAGACAACACTTGTAAAAATGATTTTGCAATTTATTAATGTTACTTGAATAACATTATGTTTTGTTTGTACGAGTTGTAGTGGGGCATTTTATGTACACCAATATTATTTGTTGTCTTCAATCTGCCATGAATTGTATTAAAGTACCTTTCCATTTCTTACTTTGGTTAGTTCTTGCTGGTAAAGTCAAAGAGGTTCTATATAGATAGAGAGGCAAAACGTTACGTCATCTTTAGAAATTCATCGTCTCGCATGTTATGCCGACCACAAAGAAAACATAGAGTACCAACAATAGAAAGCAATGGCTGCCTCCGCTTCTTCCACATACTGTGGGTGCCGCTTTGCATATACACTAATCGGTAGTGATACAAATTGATGTATGTGTTAGAGCAACTATTATTGCACCTGGATCATTGTGCTCAGATACTCACTCGCTTAGGTGCTTAGGCGCGCTTAGGTGAAAAGATGTATTCATTGAGGCGGTTTATTTAAATCAAGACGACTGACGTGTCATTTCATTCGTTGTGTGGCCATGGGTAGGACAAAATTTAACCACCCAATAGCACCCAACATCTAACAACTGATATTTTGCCGGATTGTTTGTATCGAATTGACATTATGTGTGTATACAAGCACCCAAACTAATAATTATTCCGTGCAATATTCAAAATGTCAGCGCCCAGCATGGACGACTGGTTTTGAATGGGCTTCACCCCTTGGGTAAAGTCACATGCAAATCCACGTAAGAGATTTAGTCATGCAAATACAACACATGTTTCGTATGTTTATCAATGAACGGATTTAAATCTTATGAATGGCATGCAAAAATGTTGGCCTCAATCCACGCCACACAAATGTGGCATTGATTTTCCTGGATAAACGCACAACCTCTCAACACGAATGGAATCGTCGAAAACTTTTAATGAACTGACACGAATAAATAATCGCACTATAATTCCATTGTAGTTTAAATCTAAATGTTTGAGAGTTTAATCCTTTTAATACACTATTGCATTGGTACCTCTCGAAGATCATTATAAGATTAACTCTTCCAAATGTTCCAAGCCATAAAAGGCATTATCAGAGAAAGATCACAGGTGCTGATTTGTCAAGGCTAACTGTAGAAAAAGTGGTAACTATGAAAATACAGGGCTTTGAATACCCTATACAAACCTAAAGAGTTAGGCTTATCAAAGTGGTGTTACACATAGTTTAATATCGAAAAGAGGAGTTTTATCTTACAACATAAAGAGTAATTTTAAGAGTTTCCAGAGCATAGTCCGTTGTTTCAAATTGGTCAAGTAGTTGATCTGTCAGCCAAAGTTCTTTAATACTTTTAAGTATACCCAGACTTGATGTAGAAATAAAATTCCTGGTACCAAATCAAAACAAAATTGCCAGGATTGCTTCCCGGTCAGCTTTCGGATCTTGAAATGGCACTGATCTTCAGGCTGAACCCTCTACCACTCATCCAAATCAATATGGAAGGTAACAGGTTTTAAGTATGTTCTGGATGTGGAGAACATAAATGATCATATTTGTAATATAGAAATTGAGCCAGTGCTCATCAAACAGCAGAATAAAATTCAAATGACGAGAGTAAAGCAGTAGGCAAGTAAATTAAACGTTTGTGTTATCATTGTACAACCTGGAGTTTAGTGACAAGAGTAGGTGATGACATAATTATTTTCTATTATGGATTTTTAAATGATCCAGCTGATTCCATGGATATTTTCGTCATTAAATAGCCCCCATCCCCCCCCCTTGTCAACACTGTCTGTATCATTGTAGTTATTTTAACTTTAGTGTGTTGCTACACTGAATGAGGGGTGGCCGCCGTGTTCTGCTTCTGACTAGCAATAAAACATCGCCCTCTATGGTCTCACTGATTCTTAGAATTTTCATTCTAATGCATACTAAAATGAAGCACAGTAGTTCATAAGAAGGCTAGCCGAAGGCATGCTCCTTAACTCTTTCCGAGTTCTCTTGAATTGTATATTCGATTTACAGCTTCTGGCCTGGATTATGATTTTAATATTGTCTTTTAAACTAACCTATCATCAGTTATATGATTTGTGTTGAATCCCTAGTTGTCAGTTGTACAAGCTGGTTCTTCCATTTTATCGTGAAAATGTAGTTAAATGTGTCTAGTTTTTCTTATACATGCAGGCGCATACAAAAAGAAGAAGCGGTTTCTTCGTGTGCAATTTGAACCCATATATACCGTAGGTCACTCACTTTTTAATCACTTTCCTCTCCCGGAGATATTCTTGATTTTTTTACGTGCACAGCAGCACGTCAAAGATGTAAAAAGTAGGAGACTCTTCTAAAACATGTTTCTAGAATATCAAATTAACAAATTTGCCAAAAAGGATTTAAAAATGACAAACTGATTTAAAACATATTACTGATGACGAACGGAAATTAATATGTCATAGAATTGTAAAAAATTTGATGACTCGAAATACAATGCAGAACAAAGCCACGAATTTTTGTAAAGGGAAATATTGTTACACCCTTTAATCGAGTGCAAACGGTTATTCAAGTTCAAAGTTTATTGCTTTTCATTCATTAAAAATACATTTAAAGAATTGCACTTACAATGAATGAGGAAAATGCTGTTGTTTATTTTTAAACAAGGAAGAGCGATGAACTGGGTAAACCGCGGTTGTTTAAAATTTTAAACAACTTCATTAATTTTGTTCTAACAGTGTAATATTTGTTTGTTATAAGAGATCAGTGGTCATTAAATGATATTCGCGGCATAGATTTAAAACAGCACAAAATTTGGGCATATTGGTTGGCGAAAATAATCTTACAGATTCCACCTCTAAGACTGGACGCACTGACGCTTAAAAGATACGTTTCCGTTTGCAAAACCTATTGCACGCCCTCCATTGTCAAACACCAACACTGAAAACACTGTCTCGTTGTACCTGTTTTGTTTAACTTTAGTGTGTTGCCACATTGAATGATGGGTGGCCACTGTGCTCTGCTTTTGACTAGGAATAAAACATCGCCCTCTATGGTATCAATGGTTCTTAGAATTTTCATTCTAATGCATACCAAAATGAAGCACAGCAGTTCGTGAGAAGGCTAGCCGAGGGCATGCTCCTTGACTCTTTCCGAGTTCTCTTGAATTGTATATTCAATTTACAGCTTCTGGCCAAGATTATGATTTTAATATTAAGTCTTTTAAAGTAACCTATCAACCTCTATTCCTATTTCATTTGTATTGAATCCCTAGTTGTCAGTTGTACAAGCTATTTCTTCCATTTTTTCGTGAAAACGTACCTAAGTGTGTCTAGTTTTATTATATTTAATATACATGCATACAAAAAGTAGGACCGGTGTCTTCGTGCGCAGCAGGTCACTCACTTTTTTATCACTGTCCTCTCTCCGAGTTATTCTTGTTGGTTTTTTTATGTACACAGCACTGCACAACAAAGATGTAAAACATATTTCTAGAATATAAAAAAATTAAACAGTTACACTTACAATGAATGAGGAAAATGCTCAATAGGCCTAACGGAATGATACTAAAGTAGACCTACGAAAACAAGCGACGTGAAAAGAAAATACCAATAATACTGCCTAAAATTCATATTCAGAGAGTAAGCCAAAAAGATAATAACTAAACATAATTTGACAAGATTTCATTTTTGATTGGTGATCTGAAGTTTTATTTGATTTTACATGCCATTCTAATAGTTTTGATAAAAGACGTATGGACAACTTTTTTAGACGTAAAGCTGTTTTTATCATCAGCACATATAACGTCCAGACACTATCATCAACAGCCAAGACAGAAGAATTCGTACATGTACATGAGGCACAACTGTATGATATTGATGTCATCTGCATATCACAGAACACCGCATACATGCACAGTGAACCTCTACAACAGGAGAATATACATGGCTAAGCACTTATTGCAGCCTCCACCTGGAAGAACAAGAAAGATGCAGCTACAGAGGTGTAGGGTTTCCTTTATCACCAAAGGCTCCAAAGTCATGGACCAACCTTGTCAACTGTAACGAATGTATCATGAAGCTTACGCTGATGGGTAATCCCGAAACAACAGTCATTTGCTGCTACAGCCCTCACAACGACCATCGAGATGAAAACTGTCTCTCACCTTTACCACCGCCACCAGTAGAGTTCTAGCCCATAATCTTCTGTACAGCCCTGGAGACGCGCTGATCACTTGCAACGAGTCCAACATATATTGAATATACATGAAGCATTTCATGGAACAATTTAACCTTGTTGCCACTAACACAAGATTCCAAAATCAAGCAAGTAGACTGTAGGCACACCGTGGCCTAAATGGAGAACTTGTCCAGTTGGACTACATTCTGGTCAGAAAAGAAGTGGATCAACAACATTAAAATCTCAAGAGCCTACTTTTGAAGCTGTTAGGTCTGATCATAGAATTGTCTCTTGTAGGAGCCAGATAAGTTATCGTCAGAGTAACCCCCTCCAAAAGACCCCATGAAAACAATTGACTGGAGGAAAGTAGTGGGAGACACAAGGTTTTGTGAGCAGTAAACTGTAGCAGTACACAACAGGTTCAACGCTCTTGTTGACGAGCTTGAAGACAGGAACTGCAGCAGAGTATATGATGTCCTCACTTCAGCCAACAAAGAAATTGCATTGGAGATGCTACCTAGAAGAAGGAAGAAGACTACTGCCTTTGCCTCAAATGACAAAGTCAGCAAAGTCAGAGAAAAACTGAAGTCTGCAGCCAGGAAGCAGCGTACTAAATCCACCAGAAGCTCAAAGCAGATCCTTGATGCCGCTAACGCTGCACTTGATGCTGCTTACACCGCGCCGTGGTGCTTGAGGAGCATGTTAAGTCCAAGGCTGAAGCACTTGACACCCTACATCTTGAAAACAAGATAACATTCCTGCAGTAATCTGGAAGAATCCACTATTCTATCAACTGTTAGAATTTCGTAACAACACCTACATGGGGAACAAACCAGCTGCCTTTTCAACATTGTTCATCACTCCTCTACAAAAGAAAGGCGACCTCCAATTACCCTACAACTACAGAAGAATCACACTGTCTTCTGGCTTCTATGCTCTACAACTCAATGCTGCCCAACAGAATTCCTCGATCCCATTCTTAGATTAGAACCAGAATGGTTTTCGCAAAAGCAGATCAACAATACCCCAGATACTTGCCATCAGAAGGATCATAGAAGAGTTGAGAATTTTCAAGAGAAAAGCTTTAATTTTGTTAGTAGATAGGCTTTTGACAGTGTCAACAGGGATGTAATGCTGCATATTCTCACGAACTACGGTGTCCCAGATGAGACTGTCAAACAATTGCCATCATGTATGATAACCCATCTAACTTTGTGCAGACCATGGATGGGCCCACAAAGGTGTTTCCAACAACTAATGGAATCCCTATATCTTTGTAATCGTGGTTGATTAAATCCTAGGACAGAGTCTTGACATTATGAACGACAAGGGACTCACCATCAAACCCAAGCATTCTAGACTTCACCAAAGTCAGCATCTCACAGGCCTTGACTACGCAGATGATCTAGCTCTAACAGCCGATCTGATATGTGGTGCACAAGGTATACTAACATCATTTGAGAATGCAGCAGACAAAGTCGACCAACATCTACATCTACATGCCAAGAAGACGGAATATATTACCGTCAATGAGGAATATAATCATCAACCTATCTGCACTACAGGCGGTAGAGAGGTCAGGGACTTCTAGTACCTAGGGTCCTATATTGCCGACAGCAAGAAAGACTTCCTGTCACGTAAAGGACAAGCTTAGAACACCTGCAATAAACTACACCACTTATGGCAATCTGGTATCTCCAATTCAACCAAGGTGAAGTTCTTCAGAGCCCGTGTAGATAGTATGCTATTATATGGATCTGCAGACCTGAACCATCATGAAGAAAGTGCTACGGAATAGACTGGATAGCGCCTACACCAGGCTCCTTATACGAGTACGTACAAAACATATCCTGGGTGTGGCGTGAGCACACGACCAACGCACAGATATATGGAGATATCCCTCCAATTCCATCTTCTGTTGCCCAACGCCGAGCACGATTTGCCTGTCATTGTGCGATTGAGTAGTCTCAGAGGTCACATGTGGAGGTTACCATGCCAAACATGGGTCGTCGTCCCTTTAACGATTGCTCGAGACATTCAGCAGGATCCATCTTCGACATACCCAACTTAATGACGGACAGGGACATTTGGCGCTACATGGTAAACAGCATCTCGGCTGCGGCCGCTAGATAGATATAGTTTTGTAAATTAAATGCCACATTTCCGTCCTACTATTAACTATTTACTTTAAAAGATCTTGCAATATCTTTCCAAGTCTTGCAATTTTTGGTCGGCTTATTTCTTGTTTGGTATCTATGAACGATACTCTGACTAGTAAAATAATCTTTGAAGGGCTCTGGTAATTGATTTTTAAGTACCAATTTTTTTCTTAAAGTGAAGAGCTGAGTGGCTCAAATAATGACTATTTGAGATTTTTCTGGTGCCCTTTTTGGAGTTTCAATAAGAGAATAAAGGGATTGTTTTTAGCCTCTCTCTTCTACCTTTTCTGTAATATAAACACGGGCGACAGCATTATTTTATGTAGGAAAACTCGGCCATATTTTATAGGCATTACGCCATATACTGTAGTTAACGTAGGGAGAGATCAGAGAATAATATTACGAATAAAGAACCTTTTTAAGACTTTGTGAGGAGGAAACGTTTAAACTTGTTAATTACACCCTGTTCCCATTTACTCGTTGGAGCATCGTGTTGTTTTAATTCCATTTTGCACCCATAATCATTTATGCAAATATTTCACGACTTGTTCCAAGAATCATGTAATTTATCTGGCGTGTATTTATTGGTATCTTGTTTGCATTCACATGTAAAAATGATAAGGGGCATTTAAAGAAGAATGAATAAATAATAAATAAATAAAAAATGTTGATTAAAATTTTTACTCAATGCTTGATAAAAAAGAGAAAGAGAAAACACTTTCTGTGTGAAAAAATCAAATTGAGTAATTTGCCTAGATATATATATATTATCTTGCTTCTTGTAGTAGACCTTATAAAGGTTTACAATACACTTATCAATCAAATATGCACATGGCCCTGCCTAAATTACTGCACTTGGTGCTATTTATTTGTGAATCAATACTACGTGAATCAAAAAATGTTGCAAGGATTAAAGATGATTTTGACCTAATGCAATCACTATATCCTAGATTAGTGTTGTATTATTACAAAACACGGCCTATATACTTACAAATGTTGAAAAATGAAAGAAACGATTCACAATAAATAAGCCAGATATGACCAAATATGTAAAGCAACCCCTTGTTTCGCCATTCTATGGCGATATTTTACACACAGTAAAACTGTGTTTTGTGAGAATTGACATCATTAATATCACGATGCCTTTGTCAACTTAATGTTACATTTTATTGATTATTTCAACTACGGATAATTATTAATTTATACTGCAAACTGCTATGACGAATCAAACGCCCAATCCCGCTGTGAGTTAAGTCCCTTTTAATGGCATAACTTGTATCTATACGTGGATTACAGTAGTAGTGATGAAAGTAGTTAGTGTTTTCATTTACACATCAGGAAAAATTAGGTCGATTTTGTGTGAACATTAAACATTCTTTTTGAAGATCAGATCAATGAAGGAGATTATGGCTATTCATAGATCAATTAAACAAAAATAGCGGGGTCATTATTACTTCATAATGCTATCCCCCGTATATCGTACATTGACGCATTCTTTCCTTGCTTACTGTGTAAATTGGAATTGGATGAAAAGGGTGTGCTTACAAAATTGTCATATCTGGCTTATTTTTTAATCGTTTTCTTTAATTTTTTCAACATTTGGAAGTATATTAGATTTGCTTTATTAAAACAACAACAAATCTATGATTCAGTGACTTTATCAAGGTCAAGGTCACCTGCAACCGTTGCACAATTTTTTTTGATTCACGTAGTAGTTTTACTCAGTCCGACTGCTTCAAAGGCAAGCACAGAAAATATTGGTACCAAAATACTGACACACGGATACGTTGTAAAAATTAGGGTATCGAAAATATTAATATAACATTCGGGAAAGAATCCATCAAATCTCTTTGGTGTGCACTACTGGTTGTAGAAGTTTCTACTATTTTATTTGTTTTATTGTAACACTTACCGTATATTAAACTCTGGAAGTGTCACTCAACCAAACTCGAGTAAAGAGTAAACCCGGAGTGTATACATATATGAAAAGACCAAGAGAGCATAACTGTATTACTGCTAGCTGTATGAAGAAATTAGAATTTATTACTTGTGTTAAACTCTATGTTATATTTTTCATGCAATGGATCACAATGAATGTCCAAATTCCAGTTGCATGTGCTTGCAACTGAATCAACGAACAACGAAGGAAAAAACAGCACAGAAGCTTTTGCATGAATGAAATCTGAAAACTTATTACCAACGCAACCATGGCCCCATGCATGCTTCTTTCCGCCTGTTTTTAGTCATGTATCTCGTTTATTAATAACCGTAGTTTCTTATCTTGCCAGGTACTTCCAACAGTGTCCGAGCTGTCAGCTCTTTGATTATCTTGTCTTTCCGTTACAGTCAGTAAAAATGATAGCTCGTGTCATCCAACGGATTTTCCTGGCGTGCTTTCAACTTTTATTGTCACCACAGGAAGTATCCGATACTTTCGAAAGTTTGTTGAAACCGAGAGAGGCGGCGTGTCTCGCTGGCGACGTCATGTTGACTTGGGTCTGTTGTTACACTCAATAACCTAATATCGGAAACTCGTAGTCAATCATAGGATTTTGATACTACTTTAATGCAACTGTTGATATCGCCGACTATTTAGAGTGGATTTTATTTCTTTATCTTGGCGTATATGTTGTTTTTTATTTTTATTTTGTTTCCCTCTGTGAATATACACTTATTTAAAAATTGTCTCTTTGTCCCCAGATATTTAAGACATGTCTTGGCAATAGACAAGTCTTCAACAATAGAACTCAAAGAAAATTATAACAACAACATACAATTTAAGAACATGGAAGATATGTCCTCCTCCATCAAGACATGTGTTTTGATTGTCCCTTGCATAGAGATCTGACATTTTGGACATGTCTTGCATAAAGACGTGATTTGTGTCTGTAGTCAGGGACAGAATAACACGACCAATTGCACGCGTATGCCAAGATTTTGTCTTTAGTCGAGCGTTCATTTGGGTTTGAATGTGTAAGTATGATTTGAAAATGTCCAAGAATGTTTTATTTTAGTCGGGTTTACAACTACCGGACACAATAATTCCTGCAAACTTTCTGCATTAACTGGCAGTGTTAAGGCAGGATGCAAAGGAACTTTTTTTGCCGTCTCTTCTTAATTATGGTTCCACATAATATAAATGTATACTTATTTGAGACGGAGATGACTCAAGGATCCAATTATGATAATCTTTTTCCCCAAACTATGTAGTTTTTTGAGAAAATCCTGAAAACCTGGTGAGTTTCACCCTCAATTTTTTTTTTTTGTTTCCCTATAAAAAGATATAGAAAATGTTATAAAAAATGTGCCTTATTATTCGTTTTTGTATTCCAAGTCATGTTTCTAAAAAAAAAAGGGTCGTTATTTATTTTCACGTTATTTTTTTTTTTTCAATGCTGCACATTTTTCAAATCTTACCAAAAAAGTAAAACAACCGCGTGATGTCAATTGGAGCAACGGCGATTGTTCTAAGTTGGACAAACTCCCCCGATGATTTCAATAACAAACAAAAATTTACATACTAAAAAATACGGACACTAGATTTTGATATGCTCTATACGATGCATTTCAATTTTCCCTGACCTGTTGCTGATGTGGATTTCGAGTAACTACTGGGAACCAAAATCAGGACTTAGAGCCAAATATGACCTTATTCTCAAAGCACAAGAAGCGTTTCATCTCTTTTTTTTTCACACTGCTTTCTGCCGAGGTCACATTACTCCTCTGGGTTCTTTAATGATCAAAATTCAACAATTTATGAGGCTCAAACCGTGAAAGTTAAAATCCCGTGCTTGTGCAAAAGCAACTCACTTGGGCAGCCCATTTTACAAATGAATACAAGTTACCATGGGTGTGTAGAGATCAGTGGTATGCGTCATCGAATCGATGCATCAAGCAGGCTCCTGAAATGCGCTCTTACTTCCAACTTCAGCTCGCGCTCGCGCGCCGCGCCGAATAACACATACGTATATGCGTTAATACGCGAACTTACCCGCCCTTTTGCAGTCCGACCATGATGGTTTTTTTTTTTTCGGGGTCAAAAATGCGGCGTAACCTAGTAAATGAACAAATTATGAGGACAAATGAATATAATATATATATCGATTCTGTTACAATCTCTCTATGGAAGAAACATGTAATGCCATTACAATGAAAAAATAAAAAAACTGGATTATTGCTCAGTTTCGCCAACACCAACCTTAAGAAGCTGAACAAAGATTATTGTTCACGCCGCATTTGTTTTTTTGCACCGTCAAATTCCGACACCCACGTCGTTGATCGCCAGAGTGTAGCAGAACACGGCCGTGTCCTTGGAACTATATTGTGAGGAGGCGAGCCCTACAACGCCATAATCACGGGCATCCAGAGCCCGACCAGAGAGGCGAAAACGAAGAGGCCCGTGCGCGGAGACCGGAGTCAGCAAGTCACACACGACGCACAGTCGGGCGCAACTGCATGCCCCACTCGAGCAGGACGCACGGTGCGTCTGTCCGCGCACCGCTCGCTTTGAACGAGTCGCACGCTTAAAAAAAACAGAAGACTTCACGCGTGTGGAATACAGCAAAAAGCCGCATCTTGCCTTATTAGGTATGAACAAAGTAAGAAACGGCTCAACTGATATATTATTGACCAAGTCACCATTTTTTACAGTGTACCAAAACTGCGAGAGTGAGAAGTGCGTGAGTGAGTGAGTGACGGAGTGACTGAGTGAGTGAGTGACTGAGTGAGGACTGGACTGAGTGAGTGAGTGAGGACTGGAGTGTGTGAGTGACTGAGTGAGTGAATGCGTGAGTGACTGGGTGAGTGAGTGACTGAGTGAGTGAGTGGCAGTGAGTGGATGAGTGAGTGATGGAGGGGTGTATTTGTGACGAGCGACCATTAGTTGCACAATTCTGTTAAAGAAAAGTCTCCGTAACACTAGTTCGTCGTTTTCATATCAATTCAACATAATGATCTTATTACTGTGAAATGATCTTTTGAAAGTCTTCTTAAATGGAGTTTATAGTCGTGTGAGAATATGCAATACATAATTCGCAAGCCTTGTTACTTTGACTTGTTCCAAAGTTTGTTTGGATAGAGGACACTATTTAACATATTTAGAAAATACCACTTTGGCTGTTTATTCAAACAAAGAAGATTTTCAAATGTTTAAAGGGATATAATGGCATGAAAAAAAATTGATTAATGAAAATGACCCTTACCTGAAATCAATTCCACAAGTTTGAAAACATTTGGATGTTTTACATTTGTAAAAACAGTTATAAAAAAACAGAAGAGTCCAGGGGGACTCGGGGCAGTTCGTGGCAATTTCTGGGTGGGTATAGGTGGGCGGCGGCGGGCGGGCGGGCGCGGCGGGCGGGGCGGGGCGGGGCGGGCGGGCGAGGGCAGGCAGGCAGGCAGGAGGCCGGGCAGGCAGGCAGGCGGCAGGCAGGAAGCAGCAGGGAGGTAGGTAGGTAGAAGGTATAAAATGTGGAAGATTCACAATAAATACATGTAATAAAATTGGATGCCGGGTGAAAAACTTATGAAAATTGTAACATACAGTAATATTTGAAATTTGTTTGTGCAATCTAAAGCGCAGCAAAATTGAAGGTCGTCTATTTGTTAGGCTGTTCCACTAGCTTTTTAAAGTATAGAATTGATGTGTTAGTTAAGGCCTATACAACTAAAACAGGGACAGATGCTTTCAGCTCCAGTGTTATGTTACTCATGTCTGAGAATAAAATCATGCAACTGAGACATGTCTTATTTTGACAAAAACAGAGTCATAGAGATGTAATTATTGACCATTAGTAGCATTCAATTGCATAAACGTTTTTATGACTCGGATTTATTGAGAATCTCAATCATGCATTGAAACAACCTGATCGTGTGTAAGAGGGTAGTTGGGAATTCGGCATGCTGGCCTTCGGTGTAGAAGCAGAATCCTTGAATCATTGCATGGGACCTGATTGATGGGAATACTTATACCGCTTTCAATTAGCAATAATGGCTCTGTTCTTATGCATTAGTAGAAAACTCTAAAACGTAAGTTTATCTGAATGATCAAGGGTCCTGACTCCACTTTGTGGCAACCTGGAAAAGTTCACCAGTGAATCAATTGAGTGACTTGACAAATTTATTCAAGTGGTTACAAGAGAAGAGCACCGATGACTACCACTGGAGATATCCAGTACAGATTGAGATCAAGGATGATAGTGGCTATTATTTACAAACATCATGTTGGACCCTAATAAACGCAGGTGGAGTTGTTCCTAATTGGTCTTAAAAGATCTCATTATCGCCCTCATCCACGCTGATGATAAATGAACGAAGCATTGCCGCTAAGTGGAGGAAGCCACAGCTTTCCTTCAGTGGTGTATTCGAAAGCGGCATATGGGAATCTATACTAAGCTTATGAGCTTCCTGAAGTACTAACACATAAGGGATCATAATGCTCGGGAAACTTTTCACACTCGACAAGATTTGGATATCAACAATCCAGAGTAGTTGGTTTGCACAAGTTACTATGGCATACTAAAATTCTGCTAATAATGGCCGAGACGTGTTTATCTTTAGTGCGAAGTCTACAAATTGCGACCGAGCTAGTCACTTTCCCCCAGTCACAAGGCAGCAAGTAATGTGCATTGGCGGCAACTCATCTAAATGGTAAACTAGACCATAATCTACTCTTGGAGCCAGTCGTTATAAACACCCGGTCTAGAAATAGGTAGCATGCAACCCAACAAGTAGTAGATTTGATTACAAGTACAATTGGAGGTCCTTCAAGGTGGGATTCGGACAGAGTATAAAAAAATTCAAAACTTTACCTCAGCAATGACTTTGACGGCTCTCAAGGTGATGTGCTCATTTGAGAAAGCTGTAGGGAATCCAAGTCAATGATGAAAAAAACCGGAGTCATTCAAATGATCCTCAATGACTCAGATAAAAGACAACAGCCTTCGAGGAGAGATAAGATAAGTCAAAGGCACAAGTATCAGCAAACCAATCTCAGGACCATACATCGGAAAGCATAACTGCTGAGGGAAAGTCACAGTCACTTACTACCAGATGGATTATCTAATGCTGATGAAAGTGGTATAGCATTAACTGAAAAATTTATAATGATATAATTATAGGCGATGGTACTTCAATTAAAATCAATATAGAAATGGGTTTTCGAATATCAAGGTTAGGGGGTCAGATAAGACACCAAACCCAGATGAAATGGAAAAGGGGCCTTCCGATAGAACCCGACAGGCGTCACCATGATGAATTGAAATAGCGACTAATAAGTACAAGGATCTGGGCTCCCTCCGGACGATGGTGAAACTTCATCAAATACACAATGTATACGATCTGCAAACCAAGCTAAGTGGCACAAAACCAACGAAAACCTAACCACAACACAGAGGTATTTACCACTTGTTAACGCTGGCTAAATTATACGACAGAGGCTTCTTGACAGCATAAGATCCACTCATAGAAGAAACGTGTGAATTGACCTAAATCCCCCCATATCCACATCCTAGGGTAGCCATCACGAACGAAAAGTGCGGCCTTAGAAAACAGCTACCACTTATCACTACGTTTATGGATTTAAAACGCCTGATTCGTCGACCACAAATTTGTTCCTGCTATGCATTATGGCCATCCAAAAGCTATCTTTGGAGCCATCAGATTTCTTATATGATGGTTCAGAGTGTTGTCTTTTGTGAATAAAACAGTGGACAGAAGCATTCTAAAGGAAATCGGACAGAAAGGGACGTTGGGGCACCAATCATCCTCAAATTTTCACCGCATTTTGTGCTCTGTCAATCTGTTATACACTCTAGATTTCTAACTCATCCTGGGAGATACCGCCGTGATCTACAGAAAATTGTTATAGATAGATAAATTTGCAGACGATGTATACCGTATCAAGACAGCTATAGCCCAACTAGAAAACCTTTGTGAAGCTGAGCCTGAAGCTGAACTGAAATGATGTCCATCCTACAAGGAAATGAACATCTAATCCTGAATGAGTTTGTCACCAAACATGTAAATGACTTTCAATACCTCGGGTCAATGATGGCATCTTTTAAAGGCAGCGTAAAGAATTGTAGATCACTGTAGTATTCTGGATACTGCGGAAAAATTAGGGAGACGATATCTCACTTTCACCTTGCAGCCGACCGATGATGATGAGTAGGGATTTCGAAAAAAAAATATGAACATGAATGGGCTCATAAAGTCATCAATAAACAAGTAATGCAATGTCATATAATGTAATGTAATGCTCCCAATCTTAACACATTTCCTCTTCAGGAAGGGTTGAATACCTTTGAATATATCAGTGCTGATTAACATGGCACGTTCAAAGATTAGCGCAACGTGTTAGAAAATTTGACATTCACATTCATAACTATGTGTTCAAGAGGTGTTACCTGTTCAAAAATGTTCTCTAAGAAAGGTAGGTAGGTAGGTTGAATGGTAGGAAGGTAAACATGGTAGACGAGTAAGCTAGAATATGGGTGGGAGGTAGGTGAGAAGGTAGATAGGTGAGTAAGTCGGCAGGAAGGAAGGTTGGTGGATAGGTAGGTAGGTGGGCAAACAGCTGAAGTCATAATGCGTCTCCATCCCCATTTCGATTACTTCACCTTTTTCGCCGGATGTATTAGGCTGTGACTCCGAGGATAGCGCGCGCGTTTTAAAGCGATTCTAAGTGACTAAAAACTATTGACATCACTCTCTCTACCAGAGGAGATGTAAGGTAAGTAGTAGGTATTTAGATACATTCTACTCATTTTGTCTCGATTTGCCTCGGATTCAGCATGTAATTCATAAAAAAACACCTACATCGCTCAGTAGTCAACATGGAAGTGGCAGACCACATTCCACAGGCGAAAGCCCACCCTCATGCTTTTAATGAGAGCGATTAACCGCTCTACAACTCTCCACCACATCCCATGTCCAACCATTCACCTATGATGAGATCACGAAGCAATTAAAGTTCTCAAGAAGACAGCTCGTGGAAACGGAAGCATTAATACAGAAAATCTTGAAGAATATGCACCTGAAGTTGTCACTGGTTCCAACTCTTTCTCTCTACCTGCATGGATCGTCAATATTCCCTCAAGATGGACGGACTTCAAAGGTCATGCTATCTTGAAGCCCCAAAATGCACCAGCAAATGAGGCTAGAGTTTACAGACTATCTCGCTGCTATCTCACATCTATAAGATGCTGAGAGACTGATTTCGGTAGATCAAATGATACGGTCGTGGCAAATTTACCCCGCACTCAAGCTGAGTTTGGAAGAGGTAAATCAACAACGATCCATAGCAAGGACTTATTGACATCGAGACAGCCTTCCTGAAGATCTAGCAAAGTTTGGAGCAGTCTTCATAGATCTAACTGCTGCTGGGATAAGACAGTTGGTATCGAGGTCTCTATCTCAAGCTACTCAAAACCTTCACCTGATGATCAAGACTTGTCACTTTCATACTGCTGCTCATCCAAGCAGATCTCGCCCTAGAGAAATCAAAATGAGGCAAGCAGTAGAAGCGCAAACTTCGGAATGGTGTTCCACAAGGTTTTGGTCCTGACGCCCAGTCTTTTCAACAATTTACGTTCCAGATATGCCAAAGGAGATTGGATCGCAGTTTCTCACGCAGACGATATGACAAGTGGATTAGCTGCTGATTAATTTGCAGCCCTTAGAAACAGTTTCAGAAAGACCTAATACCTATAAGCCAATTCTTCACAACCGATGGCCACTTGAAACTCAGCAAACCCAAGACCGTCAGCTCTGTTTGTCAATGGTAAAATCAATGCGCAAAAAGAGAACTTAACATCACTCTAGATGGAGATAAACTGTCACACGACAAACCGAAGTACCTTGGCGTCAATATGGACCGCAGCCTTACTCTCAATCAACACACCGAGGCCGTCGCTGCCACGACGCAGCCTCGTGTCAATCTCCTCAGAAGGCTCGCAGGAAATGGACGGGGTGCATTTTTCAACACTTTACATACGTCAACTGTGCCTGAATACGCTGTACCAGTATAGAGTCACAGTAATACACTCGCACAAGATTGATGTCGTTTGAATGATGCAATGAGATTATAAGTGGTTGCCTTTGGCAACTCCTGTAGAATATCTTCAAATTCTGTCTGCAAACTCCTACAAAACCTTCGGAAGAACTTTCAGACGATCAAGATCGCAAAAAAGTGTGTGACCTGGTAGCCTAATCCCCCACAAACCATTTGAGGATCAAAGACTCCACGGAATCACTTTGCACCCAATCCATGACACTACAATCGTAGTATCCCCTTCGATCACCCTGGATCAAGGACAGATGTATGAGCAATGGGCCATTTCATCTACCTGCACGGAATCACTTGCGGACCAATCAATACATGACACTACAATGTAGTATCCCTTATCGATCTATCCTGGATCAATGACCGAGTGTCTGAGCAATGGCATCATCTACCTTGCATTAAGCCAGTTTGAAGAAAGTCCATCTATCAAGCCAAAGGCTGGACTTGAAGGTCAACCTCAACAGACCCAGAATTGGGTAGTGGCCGTACAAAGCAATTCCTTTACAAGATCGGTGTGGAACATTCACCAACTGCGATTGTGGAGAGCTACAAACCATTAGCCATATTATAGATGACGGTGAGGTCCCCAAGAGGAATCCCAGGCTGATCAAACTTGGACGATGAAACTATCAGCTGGTTAACGACGGATCTTCCACTGTGATTTTGGACTTACACGAACGAACAAGGAGGGAGAACGCAACAATAGGTCATGTCTAAAAAAGACGTACCTCCATGCAAGGCTGGTTTTCTGATAGGTCATACTTGGGCGTTCTTCTGATTCAAAAGTCTTAAATCAAATCTCAAAGAAAGAACGTGTCTATAATGCCTAACCACGGCCTGATATAGGTACATAAAGGTAGTCAATTGTGTGTGGGCGGGTGGGGTGCGTGAGTTCGGAGGTGGTATATAGGTAGATGCAGGTACTAATAAGATATGCGGTTGGTTGGCGATAGGTTGGTTGGAATTGGTCGAATACTTGGTAAATAGCTGGTCGTAGTAGTTAGATGCGTTGGTTGATTGGTAGGCATATATAATATAGTTTGATCGGTAGATCGGACTTACTGATTAGGTGCTTCGGTGGTGGTTGGAGGATGAAATGCAGAGAAAGACAAGCACTGAGACAAAAACGTGAAAGCAAGATGGATATGGACAGAAAGCACAGAGGAAAACCGACATACAACAAAACAATTCAATTAATCGACAATCTTGAGATCCTCGGAAATGTAGCCTAGATATCGTGAGACGAGAGGCGTGCTTATTGCAAGCTTTATACGCAATATTCCGTCGATCAAGTCATATTTTGCAGTATTGACGTTATTCTAAGTGTGGAAAATAGTTTCCATCTTCTTTTTATGAAGTCTGCCTTTAGCATTCAGGCATGATGAACATTGGCCAAACGCGGAACTTGCGTTATCAAAAGTGCTCATGACAAGTGTATGCCATCTACGTTTTTAGTGGGAAATAATTGCGAATATAGCTTTTGATTTCCACAATTGCTTATGTTGGA
>JAMKCH010003580.1:0-83576 GCA_023653785.1 Ophioderma brevispina | reverse complement strand
TGAAATTGGAATCATTCTAACATATTTGCGAAAAATTGAATTTTCCCCTATGTGTGTCTATGGAAAATTGACCATTTTTGCTAACATGCGAACTTTCTGACGTCATTGTTACGTAATGCTAGACATTTTGGTACTCATTTTGGGTATCAATGGAAAGAGGAGGACATAGCTATCTATTGGACCAAAATCAAGTGCCCGTGATGTTTCTGTGTTGCTGTACTAGCATGTTGGTACTTCTCTCTCCCTAAGGGGGTTGTTTGTAATTTTTGGCAGCCATTTTTGAAAAGCGCCCTCAACAGCGTTTAACCCAGTGGGATTTTTGCAGACAACCTGATTTCAGTTGCTATGGTAGAAGCTTCACAAAAATGGGTGTCTCCAAAATCCCCGGGGGGGGCAGGGGGGTCATGGTAGCCCGAAGTCTATATAGTTTGTCTCATTGGACAACAACATCGCGGTGCCTGGTGGGGACATGTCAGTACGAAATAGAGCATCATTGATTGGCCACATATATCAAAACTCATAAATGCCCAATTGGAAAGCCCCCCCCCCTCCCAACGAAATTTTTGCAATCACGAAAAAAATTCTTGAAATACATAAAAACGGCCAGTACACTGAACAAGGCTGTCTGACCGAGCGGACGAGCTAACCACAACACTGGTGTGGAATCACGGACACTAAAATAGCTATGGCTGTGATTTCAATTGTTTAAGAATGACCATGTTTGGTCAAAATACTATTGCTTTACGGTAGTTTCACTGTGATATTATTCGTATTCAGACTGCCTTGAAACAAGGCTAAATTTGCATGAAAAAAAATGTACTAAGGTAAGTAGAACATTTTATTGCCTACTGTATGCATTAAGGGAGCATGTGTTTTATTACAATCATTGTATGTCTCAAGCTACTGTGCAACATTTGTAACAGTGTGGAATTTACCATGAGTATCATCATACATAACATGTACATTATAAGTCTGGTAAAAATACAGCATTCATGAACAATGTCCCCATTGCACAAGCAATTTGTGAATGGGGATAAGGTCACCATGAGGTCACCAACATGTGGGGCACTACCCCAGGAACATTCAGTTATCATGAAAATGAGTGCATGAAGGTGGAACAGTGGACAGTTATGTTTAGGGTTAGCATTTGGGTCAACTTTTTACCACAGACAGATACATAGATACATAAGATACACAGACTGATACACACACTACCAAAGCAATCCCGGTGTGCTGCTTCACAGATGTCATACACAATTATGGCATACTGTTGACCTTTTTGATATTCCCCCACCCTATGAAAGACCCCATGGAGAGGGCACCCCCAGGGCAACGAATGACATGGGTGCATGGTAGCTCAATACACAGAAAAGATAGAGACAACATTTCAAACTTGAAGGAGTTGAAAAAGGGAAGCGGGGGAGGAGAAACCATTTTTTTTAAACAAGCCTTAACTCTAAACAAACTTGCCACACTTGCCACAAAACCTTAATCAAGCACCTCAAATAGCCTCCAGAGTTGTCATTTTGTAACTGCGCCATCACAAGGACAGTGCAGATTTTACGATTCAACACACTCCTTCCTTCTTCCTCCAAGTTGGAAATTCTAAAGCCAACCAAGTCAGTCACTATATTATGTTGGGCAATGTCCCTGTAAAACTATACCCGTGGAACTTTGCTCAACTGTTTCATACATATTGCTAACGATCCCCAATGCGTGGATGGACCTACGTCCTATCTGCTGTTTCCGTCGGCCATTACCCTACATGTGGAACATCTAGGCTCAAATCCCGACCAACAACCATATCCATGACCCAGTCTCTCGTAGGATATTAGGGTCCACTGTTCTCTTAAAAGCACGAAGAGCAATAACCTTGTTCCATCATAGGTTTATTGAATGTTATTCGACCGTTGTAGAAGACACCACATCCTGTTTGTAGGAAGGAAAGGTTACACGTATGCAGCCCCCATGACTCCCTGGGGATTTATGTTACCAACCCTATTTTGAATTTTTATAACCCCTCTATAGGAAACATCCAGACCATGTTCTAGTGATGATCTCTGATTTTGTACCCAATTTGAGTTGACACATGACTTACAGCTCTGGGTATTTGGTTTAGGTTGGGTTTTCGTTAGTAATAGAGTATCGGTACAAACCATTGAATTTTTGTTAAAGTTACGATTATTATATCAAATACCTTTTATACGTGATCGTCATGAAAATGGCAGGAATTATTTTGGCTTGTATATTGATCTATGCAGTAAAGTACCAGTCTCTCATGGATATTAGGGTTCTGTTTTTTTCTTAAAAGCACGAAGGGCAATAACCTTGTCCCAATCATATGGTTTTTTGAATGTATTCAATCCAGGTTTGTAGAAAGAATACCACATCCTGTTTTGAAGGAAGGAAAGTTACACGATGCACCCCCATGACTCCATGGGATTTATTGATGAGCCAACCCTATTTTGAAGTATTATTAACCCTCTATAGAACATCCAGACCATGTCTATGATGAGCTCTGATTTTGATTGTACCCAATGTAGTTGATACATGACTTACACTAGGGGTAGCTGGGTTATGGCTGGGTCTTCTGTTAGTAATAGAGTAGTCGGTACAAAGCAATTGATTTTGTTAAAGTTACGATTATGATATCAAATACCCAACCTTGTTATACTTTGATCTTCACTAAATGGGCAGGAATTATTTTGCGTTTATTGATCTAATGCATGACAGTGGCCAGTCTCTCATAGGATATTAGGGTCTGTTTTCTCTTTCTAATCAGCACGAAGAGCAATAACCTTGTCCCAATCATATGGGTAATTGAATGTATTCGACAGGTTTGTAGAAAGATATCACACATCCTGTTTTGTAGGAAGGAAATGTTACACGTATGCAGCCCCCATGACTCTGGGGAATTTATTGATGAGCCCACCCCTCTTTTTGAAGATGATTAACCCTCTATAGGAAACATCCAGACCATGCTCTATTGATGAGCCTCTGATTTTTAACCCAATTTGAGTTGACACATGACTTACAGCTATGGGGTTATAGCTGGGTCTTCTGTTAGTAATAGGGTCAGTCAGCATAAATTAATCAATTTGGATGAAGTTATGATTATGATAGCTTGTTATACTTTGATCGTTCAAAATGGGCAGGACTTATTTGGTTTTATTGATCTATGCATGACAGTGGCAGTCTCTCGTAGGATATTAGGGTCTGTTTTCTCTTTATAAGCACGAAGAGCAATAACCTGTCCCATCATATGGTATTGAATGTTTGACAGGTTTGTATAAATGAATGCTCCATCCTGTTGTAGGAAGGAAATGTTACACGTATGCAGCCCCCATGACTCCAGGGAATTTATTGATGAGCCAACCCTATTTGGAAGTATTATTAACCCTCTATAGGAACATCCAACTCAGCGCTATTGATGATCTCTGATTTTGTACCCAATTTGAGTTTTGACACATGATTACAGCTAGGGGTAGATAGCTGGGTCTTCTGTTAGTAATAGGGTAGTCACATAAAGTACATCAATTTGGATAAAGTATGATTATGTATCTTGTTGATACTTTGATCGATCACTAAATGGGCAGAATATTTGGCTTTTATTGATCTATGCAGGAAAGTGGCAGTCTCTCATAGGATATTAGGGTCTGTTTTCTCTTTATAAGCACGAAGAGCAATAACATTGTCCCAATCATATGGGTATTGAATGTATTCGGCAGGTTTGTAGAATGAATGTAATCAGTTTGAAGGAAGGAAATGTTACACGTATGCAGCCCCCATGACTTCCAGGGGAATTTATTGATGAGCCCACCATATTTTGAAGTATTATAACCCTTATAGGAAACATCCAGACCATGCTCTATTGATGAGCTCTGATTTTGTACCCAATTTGAGTTGACACATGAATTACAGCTAGGGGTAGATAGCTGGGTCTTCTGTTAGTAATAGGGTAGTTAGCATAATTAATCAATTTGGATATAAAGTTATGATTATGATATCTGGTTATACTTTGATCGTCACTAAATGGGCAGGAATTATTTGGTTTATTATCTATGCATGAAAGTGGCAGTCTCTCATAGGATATTAGGGTCTGTTTATCTTTATTAAGCATGAAGGCAATAACCTTGTCCATAATTATGGGTATTTGAATGATTTCGACAGGTTAGACTGAATGCTACATCCTATGTTGAAGGAAGGAAATGTTACACGTATGCAGCCCCCATGACTCCAGGGAATTTTGATGAAGCCCAACCTATTTGAAGTACAATTATTTTTAAGTAATAGGCTAGGGAAATCTTAGATATGACCTGGAAAAAATTGCAATAGAATTTTTTTCACCACAATGCATTTCTATAAGGTCGCCAAAATGGAATACTAAAAGTCCAAAAAATCCAAGTGGTCGGAACTACGCCGACTTTGCATAAATTCCAAAAGGGCCGCCATCTACTATAGTTTTACATGTCACTATAGGAAACATCAGACCAGTTCTATTGATGACGCTCTGATTTTGTACTCATTTGAGTGCACTATGACTACAGCTAGGGGTAGTGGGTGATGGCTGGGTTTCTCGGTATGTAATCGAGTAGTCGGTACAAAGCAATTGATTTTGTTAAAAAGATACGATTATGATATCAAATATGTGTTAGTATTTGATAAAGTCACTAAATGGGCAAGATTATTGGCTTTTATAGACTATGCATGAAAGTATTCCTTGTAGTTGCTCACAACCTTCCAGGCTGATTGTGTCTTTGTGTGTGTTCTATCGTGGCTATTCTCGATCAGTTTTCAAAGTCAATGCTTGCCCATGGTACCGATAGATTATAGAAGTGAAAAGACACTGAACAGTTCCAAGAGTAATGAATACTTTTACTAAGGTTTTATGACAACTTCCCATGTCTCTCATGATGGCCTGCTTATTTGGTACCGATCAGATTATAGTAGTGAAAGCCCCTGAACAGTTCCAGAGTACTGAATACTTTTACTTAAGGTTTTATGAAATCCCCATGCCTCTATATGGCCTGCCTATGGTACCGAATCAGACTATGAAGTGAACAAGCCCATGAACAGGTCCAGAGCACTGGAAGACTTTAATAAGGTTTTAGAACTTCCCAATGCCTCCATTATGGGCCTGCCTATTTGGTACCGATCAGATTATAGAAGTGAAAGCCCCTGAACAGTATAGTATTGTCCCCTCAGCATGTGCTTACTACTTTACTAAGGTTTTATGAACTTCCCCCATTCTCTCATGATGGCCTGCTTATGTGGGTACCGATCAGATTATAGTAGTGAAAGGCCCTGAACAGTTCCAGAGTAAATGATACTTTTACTAAGGTTTTAATGAACTCCTGCCTCTCATATTGGGCCTGCGCCTATTTGGTCCGATCAGACTAGAGAAGTGAAAGCCCCTGAACAGTTCCAGAGTACTGAAGACTTTTACTAAGGTTTTATGAACTTCCCCATGCCTCTCATAATGGCCTGCCATGGCGGTGGCCAGGAACTCACCAAACATGTCCAAGGACACACGCCCTCTGAATACGAAAGAACAAGAAGAATTGAGGTCACTGAGACAGTGTGTATAGAACAACATGAAGTCCAACACAACACATGTACACACTTGTGTTCTCCAGTCCGCATATTGGAGTAAGGCGCGCTGGAGACACACATTTTATAGAACAAAAAAAAGACACACAGAAGAAGAAGACGCCACGCGACGAACTGGGGAGGCTGGCAACCCTCTCAGATAAATGAGAAGAATTAGACAAAATAAGAGGGGTGAATCAGAGCAGCACAGATATAGACATAAAAGTAGCCTCGTGTAATTTATTTTACAAAGTACAACCCTTTTGTCATAGGTTTTTTGGACAGTAGTTCATCATAAGAGATATCTGTCGTCATTTCCGTCTTTACCAGGCATATTTTTGCCAACATTCTAGATTGGCTTGCATATTACCATACCCACAACACGAAAAAGGAGTATCTTCCTCTAGTGTCTTACAAATTTACATTCTTTGTCATTGAGGGTCATGTTAAAATGGTATCTAAAATTAATATCAAAGATGTACATGTATAGATACCCCCCCCCCCCACGGTCAATAGCTTACAGGGATTATGCATGAATTTTTAAAGAATGGCTTCTTGGTAGTGGCAGGCCTTCATTCCGGTAACATATCGTTGAAAGTTTATGAGATACGCCCTCCTGTCTGCCATAGCAGAACCAAATTCCACAACCAGGTTAGTGGTTCTTCAAATATATCGGCCATAAAATCAACAGGAAATTGTCAAGGACACAACAATCTCTCCGTCCATCAAACAAACCCCACACCAACCTCTGCAGGCCACAAACACATATCTATCGGAAGCTGGCCCTTTTTTTTCTGAAGCGGGTTTACTTGATCCAGAAACCACACACCCGAGCGATGGGAAATAATACGACAGGCTTCAACAGCCCAAGCACACATGCATGTTTTCACAGTAACCGAATACGGGGCACATGCCATTGCAAACATGGGTAATAGGCTACACTGCTACAGTATCTGATTTCTGGACTACTGCTTTGCTAACAGGATAAATCCCAGCCCTGGGAATGTTACTGACTACTGAATGAACTTTTCTTGTCCTTACTACGGGGAGACAAGAAAGTATAAAGATGATAAGACTGCTACATAGGGCAAAGTCAACCCAAGAGTTTGTATTCATTTCAGAAGGAGAGCAATCATTAATTGTAATCTTAAGATGGTCTCACTTGATATAAAGTGAACTGTAATTAAAATTTGATATATATCAAAGTCCTTGTCTTCTTATTTGCAAAACTGTAGGTAAGTTGAGTATTCAGTTCTGAAGATATGGCTTTTTGAAATGACTAAAAAATACAAAAATGGGCAACACATATTTTTTAAATTTCTTTAGTTTCATTTTGTGTTTAAAATATTGTCACAAGGTATAAGCTCATTAGTGTCAATAGACCTAATGGGGAATTCCTCTTTAGCTCTATTCACTGCGCACTCGACTTGAGACTGAGGGGTCCCGGGTTCGAGTCCCGGTCTCGGAGGGGCTGAGAAATAAGTCGTTGCTATGCCTCGGTCAATAATTAGATAGTTTACGGTTTGTGATGTTAGAGTTTGTGACAATATGCTACTTTGTTGTCTGGGCATACGAAAATAGAGACATGTTAATGTTTCCCCAGAAAGGACATTGCATGGAGTATTGGGCCATTGGTTCTTGAGAGATCAACTCAGATATTGACACCTAAAATGTTCAATTCCCAAGTTTGAGATGAATCAGATTTTTTTGTTTTCACATGGTAAACATGAGCTGACATGTGCAGCATTACAGTTCCAGGATACAGCATATGAAAATTCTGGATCCAGAATTTTATTACAAATTTATGATTTTTATATGAAGGACGTCGATTTGAGCTTAGCTATTCCATAGTGGACAAGCAATATGTGTATACATAAACCAACATTTGTTACAAAATTGAGCATGACATCATCTTGAAATCTCCAAATCAACCTTTGAACTTTGTTTACAGCCATAGCCTATAGCCACAATCCACATCCTAAAGCTTACAGCCCACACACACCTCGGCCCACAGCTTACATCCCACAGTGGAGGAAAAAGCCATGCCTATGCATCTTTCCTGCCTTAGCAGGTGACAAAAAATGATTGTTTCTTATTACTTTACAAGATATTGTGGTCTTTATCTAAACATGAGTTTGGCTGCAGTCATTTAACTTTTGATGTGATGCATCACATATATCAGGTTAAACAGGTGGAAATTCACAGTTGCCTTTAAAAAATTCTTTGCAATACTAACGTGCTTGCTTTCTGTTTGCTTGTTTGTTTTATTACTACTACTAAGTAGCCATGGAAACTCATCATGCCCAGCTTATATACAATACACTAAGATCATCCAACCTCCTCCCCCATTTGTTTTCAAGGACATTGTTTGTATATCAAATTTCACTTCTTTTCCAGTATTACCATTTTTTTTAAAATATTAAACTGCATTCTCCCTTTATTTCCCTCAGTGCAGGCTTGAAGTAAATGAATCTTTTAATTGTAATAATCCAGGGGGTTCTCACATTGGGGGGTTCTCACATTGGGAGGTAGTATGGGTATATGCCGCCTATGAGACCCTCATTTTCAGGCTCTTTTTCAGTTCCTGTGACCCCCATTTTAGGACTATTTCAGTTCCAGAGACCCTACTTTTCATGTCCAAAGCCAAATTCTACCAAATTTTCTTTGAAACAACTCAAAAAGTAGCTGGCAATTGAAGGAAATCGCAGCTTATTTTCTGAAATTTTCAGAAAACCTAGTTCCAAAGACCCCATTTTGGGGGCCTCAAATCAGCTCCGGAGCCTCAAATCCGGGCGGTACATACCTACCCAAAAAAAGTTGAGACCCCCCCCGGGTAATAATGAACACAAGTATGATTGTAATTGGTGTTTTCAAACTGGTTTTCAACCTTATACTTCTAGAATGACAAATGAATCAGACAATATGCAAAATCCAACTCATGCCCATGTCCTTCCCAGTAAAAACTTGTCATATCCACACTAAATTACCCTGTATTTTGAGTGATAACTCAATGTTGGACAAGAGCAAAAATGTGAAATGTGAAGCTCTTTTAAGCAGGTTTGTCACAGCTGTTTAATCCCATGCATGTGGTGACACAATTTTGACAAGTGATAAAAGTAGACAGGGGCGGATTTAGAGGGGGGGCGCCCCCGGCGCGCACCCCCTCTATTTTTTGCAGAGTACAGGGCGCCGGGCGCCGCATAGTAGATCTCTGAGAATGACGGTACAGGGTGTCAGCCGCCGTGTAGCTTTGTGTAGGAGCATCGGCGTCGGAAGGATTTTTACTTTGGGAATCGTACCGATGTGGGGGCGCCTCTACCTATTCCTTCCGGGGGCGAACCATTCTTATTAATTATTTAGGTAACTTAATCAAATAACGTTAAGCCATTGACATTTTGAACATGTTTTCGGACATCGCGGTTCACAGGACGGGAACTTCCATTTGTCTAGAAAAAACGGATGGGGCTACTTACGCCAGGAGATTTTAAAAATGTTAAGGCTCTTAATGTTAACGGGGGGTGGGGTGGGGGTGGTGTTGTGGGGGAGAGGTTACCCCATTACGCGCGAAAGCAGCGAAAACCCGTGCAATGTTTATTTCCAAAGAATGTTTTCTGGAAAAAAAATGGAACAAATTTGAAATGAGCATAAACATAACAACCAGAATTTATAAGGCGCCAATTCAAAAATATATCACAGTGCAACAAATAAGAACAAAAAATTGAAAAACAAACAAGAAACCAACAAGATTATTGTGGGAAAAGATATGTTTTTAAAAACAAAAAAAGGGTTATTGGAAAACTATCAATGAGTGGGAGGCATAACGGTGAAGGCCATGCAGCAGCAAAAGCTTCTGTCATAACCAATATGACTCATGGTACGTGGTAGGGAGAGAAGAGATGTGTCAGAAGACGAGCGAGTGACTGGTTCCTGTGATGGTCTGGCTTTAGGTTTTAAGCTGTCAGTGAGAAATTGTGGAGCATGACCCTTCAGTGATTTGTACACATATAAAGGACATAGCTTTGCTTAAAGAGGAGGCGTTCACAAACAGGGAGCCAATGTAGTGAGTGAGTGAGCAGTGGAGCAGGGCTATCACGTTCTAGCAGCAGGAGAAAATAAGTTCGGCAGATTTGTTCTGGATGGACTGAGACGTTTTGAGTTCCATGTGATGTGTCCCATATATATTAAAGAAAGGGCATTGCCATAATCCAGCCGCGACAGAATTAGTGCAGGTACTACTTCGTGTCTTGTGTCTTGATCCATAAAGCGGGCCGTAGAGGCCGTATGCAGGAGTTTTTGGGGGTGAGGATGTGTCCAAAAGTGGACCTTTTTCCCAAAATGTGGACCTTTTCACAATAGAGAGGGGTGAAATTTGGCTAAACAAAGGTGGACCTTTTGCACAAAATATTGCCCTTTTTAAACCCCAAATAAAGCCTCAAACCCCTATTTTCTCCTAGCTCGCTTCGCCGCACACATCATTTTTGCGGACCTTTTTTTTGGCATTTTTGGACGATTTGCGGTGGGTGACGTCGCACCCTGGCTAAGGCCCGCGGCGAGTCCTGTAACGGTCGTAGTTGGAAGTTGGAAGAAGAGATGATAGCACTTCAGTGCTTGAGACATAAGTCATGTTAGTGTCGAACAGGACACCAAGGTTCCGCACATGACTTGATGGATGATGATACTATCCCCAATTTGCAGCTGCAAAGAAGGTAATTTGTTGATACCCTTTCTGCTACCAGCTATAAAGAATTCAGTTTTGTTAGTGTTGAGCATTGAGTTTGTTGATTTCATTCAGTTTTTCAAAATATTCAGCGCGTGTGGTCTTCTAGTGGAAAAAAAGGCCAGGACTCGTGATCGGTAAGAGCGCGAGGAGTTCGGCCCGCCGTGGCCAACGGTTTGTGTCCCTGGGCAAGATATTAATCTCAATTGCCTCGCCGACCCAAACGAAAATATGGGGAGCTGTATGTTATGGGGGATATTACAATCTAAGTGCTGTAGGGATGTGCGCCTGGCCGGCAGCCAGCCACCTAGAGATGAAGCGGAAATGATTGTGACGATTTCGAATGACGGCGTCCGTAATACCCGTAAGAATAAAGGCAACAGCGATTGGAGACTGTTAACAGGATAAGCGCTATTATAAAAACCGGATTATTATATTAAGTTTGAATGGCCCTCCCTGGCGGCCATGGGATCTTTGGAATGAATGATGTATACAGCTCACACCATTTATGTGTCTTCTTGGCACACAGCGCCGGGCCATTGTTTGCATCTTGGCAAAACTTAGCAAAAATCTTCACTGCGCTAGGGAGTTATCAACCACATCATAATCATCACACAGTGTCAGATAGCGATGATTCGGATTTTTTTATATACATTGCGGTACACTGGAGAGGCGCAAAATACTGGCTTATCGCTAACGATTACGCCACCCAAAATATTCCTAACAAAATTGTCAGATAGCTGACTAGTTTATATATAGTTTTACTTTTTTTTTGTGGAAAAAAAGACGAAAAAAAAACATGAAAAAAACGATCCATACAAGCGTTTTCTTAACTTATCAGCTCTTATCAGATGGGGCTCAGATTCTCGATTGCTGCTGTCAAGTCATGCCAACATGTCAGCCTTACAAAAAACTAGTGAGCTTAAGGGGTATTTTTTGTCAGGAACCCGTTTCTAAAATCAGATTGACCACCTGATTCGTCGAGTTCGCGATATCCATGGTACCGCGGAAAAACGTTGTTTCTTTCCTTGTTCAAGCTAATCGCAGAGACTTTAACACACAGCGTTGGCTGCCTAGGGAGTCCCATGAGTTAGCGAAGTCTAAGATAGCGGCCAATAGCGATGCAGATACGGAAAGGTGGCTCTGGTCCCAGCACTAGAGATTGCTATGGAGCGTTAGTTAAAAGGTGTATGTGAATTTGTTGTTGACTTTGCAAATTTGCTTCTATTGGGGCAACACGAAGTTCATTTCTTTATTGAAACGGAAATAGCAGAATTGCTTGTCATTACTCCAGGACAGAAAACCTTTGAAGAGCGTGTAGAGTGGGCGCAGCTTTCAGCAAGTGCAACCATCCTAAGGGGCTATACAACAGCAGAAGCGCCCCAACAGCCCAAGTAGATGACGATGTATTTCAACACCGGTAAAACGCTCGTCAAGTTTGTGGGAACTTGTAGCCGAAGTATAGACCTTGTGCCAATATTTCTAGTGGGCGAAATAAGTTTATACTTTATGGATAACCGTTTAAGGGGCAATTTGCTTGTTAAACTTCGCATTTTGTTTCAACAAGGGGCGGCACCCGTTGGATTCACTGGATATGACCAGTGGCTCAATTGCTTGTTAGATTTTTGCAAATTTCCTTTTAACGGCTGCCATAGACCCATGAGATATTCATAGCCAGGAATAGGTGCACAACCCTTGCTTATTAGACTTCTGCAATTTGATTAATTCTTAAGGCGTCATTAAGTCATTACTTTTTGGAAACAAGAATATGGGACGCGATGCGTGTTACCTCTACAAATGTTTTGCTTCTAAAGGGCGTTCGCATCAGTTTATAATCAGTGGATAACCAGGATGAGAAACAATATGGTCATCTCGACCGATGCAAAGTTGGTTAGTGGGGGCCATTGGTTCATACTTGATAGTTGTATCACCTGTGCAATTTTTTCCATATGTGGTTAAGTTGGAACATAAAGTGTAACCTTCAGCAGGGCGCTGTTGTTTTTTGGCGTTCTTATCAATTGATCTTTTGCGCTCAAGGGGCGGCATCCAATATTCTTGGCATTGGATGGCTAGTATGCCCCAAGTTTAGGCGGTGTCATTGCAGTACCTCTTCCGCAATGTTTCTTTAAAGGGGGATAGTTGAGACCGGTGCTATTGCCTATTAGAAGTTAGCATTTTTGTTTTCAAGGGCGGCGTCAGTTTATTCCTTCACTGGACGACGTCAGCATTTTTGTTTTCAAGGGCGGTGTCAGTTTATTCCTTCACTGGACGACGTCAGCATTTTTGTTTTCAAGGGCGGCGTCTGTTTATTCTCATGGAGACCAGTGGGCGTAAGCTAGAGGCATTGTGGTGAACGTGGACTAAAGTCATGTGTGGCATTTAAGAGGAGCCTCTTTCACTATATTTCGAAAGTATGCTCTAAGAAGCGGGATCAGTTGATTATAACGTTTTATGAGACAGCTAGAGTTCTGCAAGGCAGAGAGATCATGTTAGTTCATAACTTAAGTGTGGATGAGTACCAAAGGGCGTCATTGCAGAGTTCTTGCACATTTTGTATGGAGTTTTCTGGAAGCCGAAATCAGTTTCTGACTTCAATGTTGTGGATTTTTATGTTACAGGGGGGGCGCCAGGCGAAGGGGCAAAATGATTGGGACGTCTGACGTCTGTCCGCCCGGGGTTTCCGACCGCCAGTGTAGGAGACCAACAGACGTGGTATGTCCCCCCACCCGACTGGGAACAAAATGAAAAAAATATGGGTCGACTGACGAGTATGGTAACCGCAAGCCCAGCGAGCTGGAAAAATTTGGCGCCCCCTCTTTTGAAAAATCCTGGATCCACCCCTGGTAGAGACATGCAAGAGCTAGTACCACTGTAAAATTCAGAAAAATCCATTGTATGAATCCTGTCATTTATGTTATAGCATCTTCTATATGCCCATTCTCTGTACAGAGTGAATCAAAAAAATTTGTGCATGAAAAAACACAAAATTTGACCCTGACCTGTTTACTCAAATGTGACGCAGTTGATGTTTTTATGATCTGCATATTTTCGACTTTCTGTGCTGAAAAAATGACGTAATTTGGTGAAGAAATGAGGTAGAAATGAAAGATTTGCACGGCTGATCCAGAAAGATTTGTCACCACATTCAGACAAAATAATGGAACTGAAAACCCAGCTTAACTGTGTAAAAATGGATCAGCCGCAAAAATCTTTCATATCTACCTCATTTCTTCACCAAATTCCTTCATTTTTTCAGCTTAGAAAGTCGGAAACATGCAATCATTCTACCATCACTGCGTCACAGTAAGTAACAGGTTCAGGGTCAAATTTCGTGTTTTTCTGCCTAATTTTTTTGATTCACTTTGTATTATCTGTACAAAACTAGGTGCGTGGTTTTCCGATCGTCTTTGGGACACCCTGATTTACCCGGAAGTAGTGTCGATTTTGATATCAGATGCAAGGGCGTATATTCTCATTGTTGAACCCTCAAAATCCATTTCATTTCCCAAGATATAACACACAAAAACACTCTTTTCATGGTTAACCATCAATATTTCAGAGTAAGAAATCGGGCTTAACACGATGCAGTACTTGCTTCAACCAAACCACAAGTTTGGTTGTTGCGGGGGGCCACGTACTTGACAGGGCGTAGTGCATGCCAGGCTCCCATATCAAGTAGAGAACCAATAAACAAAATCGGACAGCACCTTTAAGAAAAATCACATTTGTCTGAAGTAAAATTTCATAAAATTTAAATGGATGTAATTAATAGATAATCAAAATCAGTCACCAAACCCTTGTCATCATTGATCTGTTTTTTTGGTTTTATTCTGTATTGCCCTTAGAAATGAAGACCTTCAATAGCTTTGTTTATATCATTCAGGATTTACCAACAAAAATAGCAATAAAAAGTTGCCTATTTTGTGCAGCTGCCACAACATAAATAGGATTCAAATATGGACTACTTTAAAATAAAAAAAAAATACAATGACCTCTCCTTTTTCAAAAACCTGTATGATTACATGTTGTTACTCAGCCTTACACCCGTACACACAATTTGTTGTTGTTTTTGGTTTGTTGATTGAAATAATCCTGGAAAGGCACTACAACAATCTGTCAAAGCTGAAAACACAATCAAGGCCAGCTGAAGGTTTACAACAACATTCAACCAATCAATCTCGACAAACACATGACAATTGCTTTTTTTCATGTAACCTCCAATAATGGCCTCCTACCAATGAAATAAAGACACAAACCACAGTCCAACGTCAAAGAAAATACCATAACTACTACTTAAATAAACACAATGTGTTCCATAGCAAATAAGAAAATTTCAGGACAAGTACAAGAGCCACGGTAAGTGAATAACAAAGAATGATACCACAAAAAGTTACTTCCATCTGCAAATGCTTACTCTAACTAAAAACATTCATTAATCCAGTCAAGGCATACACAAGCACACATTTTGAAAGATTTCAAAGAATAATCCATTCTATCAAACTTAACACAATTGAGCGCCAGAAAAAAAATC
Organism: Ophioderma brevispina; assembly: GCA_023653785.1. Lineage (NCBI taxonomy): Eukaryota > Metazoa > Echinodermata > Ophiuroidea > Amphilepidida > Ophiodermatidae > Ophioderma > Ophioderma brevispina. Next base: position 68,739 of record JAMKCH010003580.1, on the reverse strand, counting down.
ATTTTAAAAGTCTTATTTTTCCTACTTTGCCTAAGAATAAATGTCAGTTTTATCACCCACATCTTGTAAATTTATCACTGCAACTGAAGAGTCAGTATTATCAAAATTTGTGAGTGCAAATGTTATCCAAAACCTTATAACTGAGTTCATGAGAGGAATTCATACAACGGTTTATCTTTATTTTGAGAAGGCTATCTGCAGTATGTGGTGTTACCCATTTTCCAGACTAGATTCCACTGTTGTCTGGACTAGCTCTCATATTAGGTAAGGTATTGGAAGAGCAACAGAGGAGCTACACAGGCCATGTGAGCAATGCATGGGTAGCACGTACAGTGCATGTGACAACAATGCATTGATCATGACTTTGACCCATAGCTAATCCAATGAATCCAGCCCAGTTTACTCTTTCTAACTGCTGTCTGGACTAGCCTCTAATTTGATATTGGAAAGAGCAACAGGGAGGGCTACCCAATATCATATTTTGACCCTAGGCCGTTTCTGTTGTATAGCTGTGAAATCAATGATACAACTGTAAGCCTCGTGTTACCGTGCATTTAAAATAATGGACGTGGTTCAGTGAAGACCTTTGACACTTTGACCAAAAGTTTAAAACGGTCTAGAATCAAGTACTGTAAACGTAATTTTTCGTGTACGAATTTTTCAGAAATGGAACCGCCGGACTTTTTCGTGTTGTGATCAAGACACGATTAGATCATCAGAGAGCTTACTTTCAATGTAATGTTGCAGCAACATTTTCGGAGGTGTTATTTTTCATGGGTGACTTCTTATTCCCAAAATTAGTGAAAATTAAAATTATAACTTTAGAGTATCGTGGTTTGTTTTAGATGTTGAATTCTGCCGTCCCATTTGATTCCATATTCCATAATTTCAATTCTAATTTTAGGATTTTGGGAATCAGATTGTTTTGAAAAAATGGACATGACAGCATGCTTGACTTTACCAAAAAGTAAAGTATTAGATTTTGATTCTAATGTCAGATTCTACATTCTTACCAATTCAAGAAATTCATATTCTTTTTATATTCTGTGCTTGAAAACCAGACTACCGATACTTAGAGTAGAGTAGAAAAACACTATAAACAACGGTAATTCTTTGGTCGGATATTTCCAAGACCTGTTCCTTAGAAGCTCATGTAGATAAGTGGGAGAAGAACTTTAAGAAACAGACATTGTACCAATGAGAATGTACAAAGTTTTAACTTCCAACATTTGTTATTACATACAAAAAGAGTCAGAACCAATGTGGCGGTTATCATAAACACGCGATTCAAGACTTTTAATGTCAAAAACCCGGACAACAGCACAAAGAATGCCTTTAGTGAAATAAGTCAAGTTGTACAGTGTAAAGGTAATTAAAGTAATTGTTACTGTTCGTCTCTGGGTAATTGATCGAATGGATTGTAGCGCCCGGGGCTTCTGCATTTCTGACGCCTGATGTTTTTCAGGGAAGCTTGTTTAATTTAAGCAGGATGGCAAGGAATTTGTGCGTAAGGTGCTCCACAATACAAATTGAATTTGGGGGGAAGTACGAAATGTGTTGATAATTTGGCATACAGGAAAACAATATTGTGGCATAGGAACAAAATTGGTAGACACTTTGCTCCATTTGTTTTTATACTTTGCTGGATTTTCTACAGACTGCTTGAATATTCTGATACATTGCCGCCTAAAGTTCTGATCTAAGATTGCCTGGAAGTTCTGACACATGCTTGATGTTCTGCACACTGTTTGAATGTCCTGACACATTGCTTTCATGTTCGGACACATTGCGTGAATGTTCAGACAACATTGCTTGAAGGTTCCGACACATTGCTTGAATGTTCAACCTTGCGTGAATTCCAGACACATTGCTTGAATGTTCCTCACATTGCTTGAATGTTCTGCCACATTGCTTGAATGTTCAGACACATTGCTGAATGTTCTGACACATGCTTGAAATGGTCTGACCCATTGTTTGAAATGTTCTGAAACTATGCTTGAACTATCTGACACATTGATTGGTCTTGACACATTGAGGGTCTGACACATTGTTTGAATGTTCTGACACATTGCTTGAATTTTCAGACACATTGCTTGGAAATGTTCAGACCATTTGCTTGAATGTGTTCTGACACAGTGCTGAATGTCTGACACATGTGCTTAAATTTTCCACACATGTTTGAATGTTCTGACACATTGTTTGAATGTTCTGACACATTGCTTGAATGTTCCTGACCCATTGCTTGAATGTTCTGACACATTGTTTTAGAAGGTTCTGACACCATTCTTGAATGGCGGACACATTTTATTGTCTGACACATTGAATTGATCTGACCACATTGCGTGCCTGTTCTGTACACATTGCTTTGAATGTTTCGGACACTGCTTGAATGGAGTGATATAATGTGTATTTGCACATTAAATGTTTTTCACTCTGCCCTATTTAAAACAAACTCTTGAATTGTTTTGACATACATTATATCGTATGTTTGGCTAACCGTTTAAAGGGAATAACACAACATGTGAGAGAATAAACAAACAATTGGAAACTTATTATTAACTGTAACTACCGGAGCAATTAAACTAATGTAGGTGGAAAAAACCACAAGTTTTAAAAAAAATACGTTTGAGAAATATGGTCAAACATCCGCAAGCAAATTGCCATGGTGTGATGTAACTCTGCTAGTTTTCTTAAACATCTGATTTTGTTTCTACATGCTGGTGTGAAAAATTTGAATGATGTGCAGACTCTGTCGAATATCCTAATGCCTCGAGATTCTTGTGGGGTATGCGTGGCCATCCCTCTGCCATACAAGCCACCTGGAGCTGTTTGATTTAATTCTTTGCATGCGGCAGGCAGGTATACTCGCTCAAAGATGAATTTTGTCATTTTTTGTATTTTCTTTGTAATAAAACGTTCCAAATTATATTTTCATGAGCCTTTCCGATCAGCAATGAAAATGCATTAAAGAATCCCAAGAAGGACCTACCTTTGTTGCTCATTTTAGATTGCATCTCAATGACTCTTAATATGGAAGCCATCTCAAATGCGACTAACTACTGACGTATGCGTTATAACTTATACAGAATTGCCCAGCGTGCAAAGGTTCGGCTTTAGCCATAAGATGGTACAGCTCAAAGTAGGTAACAAATACCTATAAAATTGCGCCATCTGTCTGTCTTTTGTTAATTAATACCGTGTCAGATGCAAGTTTTGTATGTCGAGTGAACAATACTTTGAGAAATTGTATTGATTATCAGATTTCGATACCGTATTACAACTGTCTTTGCATTTTTATTGAGTGCATTTCACAAGCAGTAAAGATAGGGCAAGAAAAGATTCTTTGCCATTCCAGTAGTAATTGAAACTGTTAGGCAACAATTTCAATATGACCTTTAGAACCTCTTCTATCAGGGAAACCTAATCATAGAGGATTTCTTGTCTTTCCTAAATGCATTAGTGTAACATACAGATTTTAGATTGCCATGACTACATCTTCATCCCCCCCCTAACTGCTTATAAATCGCGAGTCCGGCAACAATCATTATTAATTTTAGCAGAATCTGACCATTGGAGGTTTTCTTTATTAAATGCAATCTATATTTTGGTAAAAGCCCTTTTATCAACCTACTATAAATTCTTTATGCACAACACTGGATCGATACTTGTACCTTTATATTACCTGTAAGTGATATATTAAATTTTGTGCCTTCTCATTCTGAGAATAGAGCTTCCCAAATACCCAACTTTTTGACATACCGTTCATCAGAAAATATAATTAAATCATATCCCATCCACTATTCTTTAATATTTGAAAGAAATTGGAAATTGCATGGGAATTTATGCATTTCCAGGGTAAACCGAAAAAAACGTCAGTACCAGAACAGTATGAGCCAGTCTCATTCATCCACTTCCACGGGCATATAAGCACATTCCTTCGCATACTGCTATCAAAATTCTTTGCACCTGGCTAAGCACATTCCTTTCTGGCATGCAAAGTCTTGCACCATGTGACATAAGCACTTACTTTCTGATCAAACGCAATGGTAATGCAAATCCGACTCCCTACTAGCACATTGCTTGTGTCAATTAATAGTAATCCTGCATTTTTTTTTCCCCACCTGACATAGCATATCCTTTCTAAAAAAATAGCGATGGTGATGCAAATTCTTCCCACTCTGGCATACATGCACATTCCTTTCTGATCAATGCAAGGGTATGCAAATTCGTTGCACCGTGGCATTAAGCCCATTACTTTTGATCCAATAGAACGTACATGAATATTCTTCCACTTGGTTAATACATTGCTTTCTGATCAATAGCACCATTATGCAAATTCTTGCAACCTGGCAAAAGCACTTCCTTTCTGGCATGCCAAGTCTTGCACCTGTGACATAAGCAATTACTTCTGATCAAACGCAATGGTATTCAAAATTCCTACCTACAATCACATGGCTTTGATGGCACATATGACGGAAGAGTAGCACTTTTCCACCTGACATAAGCATATTCCTTTCTAAAAATAGCATGGTATGCACATTCTTCCACCTGCTATTAGCACATTTCCTTCTGATCAATAGCAAGGTATGCAAATTCTTGCACCCTAGCATAATCACAATTACGTTTTGATCCATAGAAACGGTATGCAAATTCTTCCACCTGGTATGAATACTTGCTTTCTGATCAATCAGCAATGGTAATGCAAATTCTTTTTCCACCTGGCAATGAGCACATGCCTGTTTTCTGATCAATAGGGATGGGTATGCAAATGTCTTGCACCTGCCATAAGCATATTACTGCTTGATCAATAGCAATGGTATGCAAAGTCTTCCCCCTTGGCATGCCCACATTCCTTTCTGAGCAATGCACTGGTATGCCAATTCAAAGGTCACACACTGGTCATTATGCATTAGAAAATGACTGATAGGTGGTATTTTAATGAGTCAAACTATACTGGTTGATCAAGTCTGGCTCACCAGGCATGGCAGCCTTCTGCTTTTTCACTTACCTTTAAAATGAAAAAAAAACAGGAAAAATAAAGTAAAAGAGATACCACCCTCCTGCACCAACCCCCTCCACCGGCGCTATATCTTTAAGCAATGCCCATTTGACTTTTCTGATCGCCTACTGTATACAATTGCACTAAATTCCTTTAGCAACCTCTCCATCACACGCACTTTTTTTTATAATTCTCAACGCCCCTTGTGAGATAATTATGTTGCTGACTCTCTGATGAAGGAACTACCATAATTGAATCTCTAATTTCTCTAGGGGTCCACTGTGTTTTAAGCAAATGTTGTGCAACCCATAAAACAAGGATTTCCCTTCAAAAGAACTTGGGGAAAAAAAATGTATGCGTGATATATCTGTGGGTGCAATTATATACAAAGCATTTTTTTAGTAATAACTAAGTATGTAGATTTCACACCTTCTAATTACCACCCCAACCCATCACTGCCTCGACATTGTTAAAATTAGTGACAGTGGGCAACATCTCTAAGTTGACTCAAAAAAAGGCTCGGATTTGGCAAAGACTTGTAATTTGGATCTGATGTACTTTTCTAGTGTTTTTACTTAAGGTCATGTGGTAATCCAAGTGTTGAATTTTCTTTATTTTTTTTAAATTTTTTTAGGCTGGAGTACTTATCTCTCTTTACAGGGAAAATGGCCTGTGATTTCTATGCATTTATGCATTGTTCCGGGGTGCCCGTCTCGTGTAGCCGATATCCCACCAGGAGCTGGTCACCCCTTGCAATTTCCATGCTTGGTAGACTGTCACATACCACGATTTCTGAGAACAACTGACATTTAAGGTACCAGTCCCATCCACCGCACGATAGTGAAGAAATGAGAGGTTCCTGACGGTGCGTTTGTACTTGGTAGTATAGCAGTTTTAATAAATAGAGGTGTGGCACCTGTTAGTTCAACAGGCCAGCCATAGGAATTGCGTGAATATCTTATGGTGTACCTTTAACCTTTTGGACTCAAAGTCAAAGATGTTTTCATTTTTCAACAAAAAATTCAAAGTACATCTTCACAACCCATATCAAGAATCAGTCATATAAATTGCATTCAGTTGAGTAACAACCAGCCAATCTTAGGTCCGTGGTGTGTGAGATGGTCACCTGCTGTTTTAACCTACATCATGTGTGGCCATGGGAAAGACTAGTCTCATGATCACCGACCATTAAAAATTGTGCGTTTTTGAGCCCCACTGTGATCAACATGTCTGTGTCCCTGGGCAAAATACTTAATTCAATTGCCTTGGTTACCCAGCTAAAAATCTGTTGGGGGGCTTGTTATGGTGAATATTACCATCTAACTGCTGATAGCTTGTTGCGCTTTGTAAGGCTATCCTTTGAGCGCCACCTATAACGAAGTGAAATGATTGTAAATGACGAGTTCCTGAAGGTGCGCTTCATGTCAAGAGCACTTTGGAGCCTGTTTATTGTTATTTAAACGCGATAAAAAGCTGGTTGCTTATTATATTATATTAATTATGAATCTTCAGGGTTGAAAGAGGGTAAAATGCTCTAAAGCCCCTTTCTCTGTTAACTGCAATTATGCTCTCAAGACAACATTTGTCGGTGAGCTTTGCAGCTTTACATGTCAAAGGAATTAAATGAAATTTACCTATGGTGTTCTGGGTGATCATGACTAAAAAAAAACTGGGGTACATATTTCTGATAATACATTGTGAATGATAGTTACTGATTGAACTGCACAAAAAATTTGAGACTGTTTTATAGCTCCATAGCGTGTGATAACCCCAAAAGAATATGCTCTATCACTAATCTAATCCTAACCCTACGCTTAGGTACAGATCTTGACTGGGTGCGCTGTGAATGCTAAATACCCAACATTGCTATAGTTAAAGGTGCATTTACCACTGTTTTCAATATATGTGGCTTTTGGCCCATTTCATTACACAATGTTCAAATTCAAACCTTTTCCATGTAGCACACCTTTTCAATCGCTAATTTTTTGTGCAGAGATGGGACATTTTAAAACCAAATTTCCTAAATTAAATATGAAAGATTAAGAAACCATTTCCCTCAAATCGAGCGAAAAGATCCCAAATTATTTTCTCAAGTGTTGCAATTTTGGAGGGGGAAATGGCAAATTGTGGTGTTAAATTGAACCCAAAAAAATATTATATCTCCATTTTTGCTACGGCGGGTTCCATTTTCTAAGCAAAAAATGATACATTCTTTACTTCAGACTCTCAGAATTATCACCCTACCAAACCAAAATGAACTCCAGGCCATGAAGCTTCTACACTCTTAAAATGCCTTGTCACTTTTTTGACTAGGGTACCAATTAAAATATGACCTTACAAGCATTTCTAATTAAATTTGAGATAGTTTACTCTACTTATGCCAAAATTCTAAATCCATTTGACTTCATAAGAATAACTTTAAATGCTAATTTGGAGCAAAAGGTCAACGCGTCTATTTCCTGCATCCTACACTTCAAACACATGTGACAACTTTTTATACAAAGTAACATTTTTATTAACCGCAATCTAATCAAGAATTTCCAATTCTAAGTCCTTGATCTTACCTAGAAACCCCTTACCATTTCCTTCTAGATGAATTGATTTGGACAAGAAAACTTTTCTTTGAAGGTCTTGCCAAATTAAATCTGTCATTGAAGACCATTTACTTCGTGCATAAGAATATTATGTACACCAAAGATTTCACATGGAACTTTCAAAAGGTTATACCATTCTAGGGACACTTTTGCGTAAAAAAGGTCTTATACACGAAGCAAGGCACATCTAAGAAAGCACAGCTGAAACGACCTCCATCATCACATTTTTATTAAGGAGTAAAAAGCACTTACTACTTAGATAGAATAAAATCAAAATTTCAAAATTAATTTCATAAAATCACAAATGGTAGTTCCTGGATAGATATACTATCCCATGTTTTTATATGACAATGTCAACCACAATCTCTGCAGATTAGTAAATAGTGAGATTTTTGAAAGAAAAGGATTTGGAAAGCAAGCCTCTACCTACTACCATTCAACTTGGCCTCCAGTAAAACAGGAAACAGAAGTGTTTGCTAGCTCCCCTACCCATTGCATTTGGTAGTATGAGTTTCCAAACGCGTATAATTGTTCACCTACTTGCCTTTCACAATATGTGTATCGATGTTGCCATTTGTAACAAGCCTCTGGGGCTCTCCCGGCGTGTAATTAAAATCGGCCGGACAATGCAATTTTCGCTGGTACCAAATAACAAAAACGAACGTTTGTCGGACCATTGAGCCAAGTATAATGTTTTCTCACCACCGAGGTCCAATTCCCATTGTGCAAACAATATTAGACTTCGGAGTGTTGTGCATACTCCTGTGTCTAACAAGGTCACACATGTCTTAGCAACTACCCACCAAGCGAGACACATGTGGCAACGCTATCGTGACGCCATTTTGGGAAAAGAAAATATTTTATTATGATCTTTTTGCATTGCTCACTATCTCAGCAAACTAAATGCCTGAACGGATGTTCATGGATGTCTAGGATCATTTTATATTCGATGGATGGCCTTGTGTACATCACGACAAAGTGTAATTTTCGGGGTAAATTTCCATACGGCTTTCAGGCGTGGGCGGTCAACTAATACCAACAGTATCTGTAAATTACTCGGGTGCCGTGCTTGTTTTCGGCTTATGGCTCAGTGTGAGACACCATAGTCCCGCAAGGACCAGCGTACTGTAAATGCAAATGTGATCAATTGCGCAATCAAGTGGAATACTTGTCCACGCAATAAGATTAATCTTGATTACTCCCCTCGGCCCCCAACTGATTTCCCGCTGCACAACTTTATGCGATGGGGGCCCGAGGGGAGTGATCAAGATTCTTCTCTTGCCTTGTCACCAGGCACCACGCATGTTGATAAATTGCTGTATTGTGGCGCCCATTTCCTTCGATATAAACGTCAACTTGTTATCAGCTACCTGCCATTTTTATAGTTTATGCAACAGCACAAAATCACATGAAAAATAAGGTGGTAAACAGGAGGTGGTTGAGATATTGTCGAAGGGTTTTCGTCTGCAGCCAACGACAGCCAAAGCTAGCAGTAAACGGGACTACCACCGCAGGGAAAGGGTGGGTCTAGCCTAGGGCAAGGGCTGAAAGATGGGTGGGGGTAAAAGTAGTGAAGTAGTGTTGCTTCTTTTCGGAGTTCTCTCCGAATTTATAAGTACTGTAACAGTTTTTTTTTGGCGGGGAGGGAGTCCGCCCTCTATTAAAATAGTCCAGTCCCAGTTTTTTTTATGGGGCAGGAACATACCAGTGATTTTTAGGCCCCTATATTTATTATTAATTACCACACACACACAACACACATATACATACACCACATATACATATCACCCACACGCTACATATAAGTACACACATACACCACACCACGCACTACCATTTTTTATAATTTAATAATAGCCTATAGGCCTTTAAAAACTCATCTGACTTTTGTTCATCCTTTTTCACGCCAATGAGGCACCTTAAACATTTTCTTTCGGCTTTAGAAAATCAGTTTGAGGGGTAGCCGAAATATCTGTGAATAGAATCGCTAATATATAGCTTCATATATCAGATGACGTCATATTTGTTTCAATCGACATATATCTACGCGGTGCGTAAAGTGTGTGTCCCCTGTTGTCACAACTCCCGAAAATATTTCTAATTAGTACTCTAGCGCGAGAGAATTAACGTTTCAGTCCCGTCATGAGCGATGCATGCAATGAACTAAATCTCAATATCCTCCAAAAAACGAAGGGGTTCTATTGAGAGTATTGCATCAGAGGTTCCTTACTATGTTTTTTTTAATATGTACCGTAATTGGACTGAACCTATAGAACCTAGCGAAAAAATTTGAACGTTTTGTCGGTTACTTCGGTGCTCCGCAAACACGGAAAAGTGAACAAACGCTACGGGCCGCATCCTTTTCCCACCATGCATTTCGGTATATTCAGTCTTGAGAAGTTTCAACGCTGGTTTCATTTACGTTTTCAATTTTAGAAACAGGCTATCCGTACTTACCGTACCGCCGTAAATCGACACCGTGATCACTTGTGCCAAGCACGTGAGTCATGCACCAAAACTTCACGTTTCCGCCTAACCGGGCGGCTGCGGTCGCTCCGTGTGAACATCCGGTTTCCAGAAATTTCACACGAGGTAAGCACCCGACTCCATTTTATTTAACAACCGTACAGCACATCGACATTGAAGACAACCAAAAAACGTTGTGATGACCATTTAGGATTTGGCTTTTTGAAGCAGATCATGAACATATAATGGAGAATAATTTACCTCTAATGGAATACCATTCGAATACCATTCGTCTGGACCTATAATGTCACACATTCCGACAAATAACACTGGCGGTCTTCAATGCAGTCTAGTACTTTTTTCGGCCATCGTCTGCGACACAGAAATCGATCACTTTCAACCCTCCTATTTTGAATAGAAAACCTCGGATCGACCATGTGGCAATCCTCTCTGTGTCGAATATGTTTACAACTACATATTAACAGCAGTTTTTAATGATAATGCTAACAAACTTTCAATGAAATATCGCAAAAGTTGAACACTACTTGAGTTGTCGAAATACTGCTGCCGCTGCTTAACGGATTCTTGTCCGTCTCTTGCTTCCAATTTTCACATTCATTTCACCGTGATGGGTAAGGACGCCACACGCGGCGGTGCCTGATTTCCGCTAGCTTCGAACATCACACAGTTCTTGAATTTCAGTTGTATGTTTCCACATGTTTAATGGCAATTACAATTACCCAAAGTAAACCAAATACAAATAGAGTATTGCTACTCTCAAAATATCAAGTGAAAATTTTAACTCTTTAAAAGATTAGAAATGTGGTAAAAAGTGAAAATCCTCTAAAGAGTGCAAATCATTCAAGAGTGAAAAATCCTACCAAGGGGGAAAAAACACTTCGTAGATTGCCTATATATTCTTAGGCCAAAAACAAACAACAACAAAATGTCTCCAGAAATTGAAACACAGCGTCGTGCATTATTTTTTTTAAATACTCAAAGCAAACTGCATTTTTTTAATTGCATTTTGGGGCCACTTTTTCCAATTTATTGATTGTAATTTTTTTCTGAAATTTTCTTAAAACAAAGTTTGAGTAAAGCCCTAAAAAAATAATGTGGCTAAAACCAAAATTTTAAAAGCACTAGCCCTCAGTCTTCTGAAACAAACTTTTTTTTGCCTTAACTGATCACCCTACGAATCTTATACCGAGTGAAATATCCTTCTTTCAGAGTTAAAATTTCACTTTTTTTAAATTTATCGAGTCAGATTTTTGTATGGAAACCATTCAAGAGCCGAACAATTTTATGACTTTCCTAAAAAGAGCGTGATATTGGGCAACCTTTGGAGCTAAGCATCAGTTTTTTAAAGACATGCCCTCTTGGCATAGTTCTACTTGGCAGGCTACAGGTATGGCTTGACATTTCAGCACTTCGAATATTGGGCTCTGTCATTGACTTGTATTCCAGGCGCTGATGGTTTCAGCCGGCCTTTATTGCCACAATTTAAGAGAAGTAAAGGAAAGTATGACCCTTCCAATCCATTCTTTCAGAAAAATAGATACAAAAAACTACAACTGTGTAATGGTTTGATCCATCAAAATTAGCCCGTAAGTTAATAGGGCATTGCAAATGCATTATCCATCTACAAGCTCTCATAGGCAAATGCAATGTGTGGCCCCTGCGGGGGAGTGCCAGTACTCCTGTCTTGGCGTTTGGGCCAGCCTCTCCCTCATTATCATTTTGTCTGAGGGGGGTTTCGCCGACTCCTCCCAGCACAGCGATCGATTTAGCATTCACAGCATTATTATGCCGGTACCCCCTTTATTACTCCGTGAGCGGAGAGTGAAGAGAGGCAAGCGAGGTAGAGTGGCTTGCCCAAGTGCCCAACACTTGGCGATAGCGGGGCTCGAACCCACACCCTAATGCTTATGAGGCGAGCGCTGATCCAACGCACCACATGTGTCCTCAAATTCCTCATGAATGGGATGGAACGACATATTGATGAGGCATTTTCTCCACCTGTTACATTACACACTTTCATATGTGTTGAAAGATAAAAGGGTCCACCATTCCATAAAGGACTAACTTTTGGTTGAAACCCGGGTCCTAAAGTTAGACTCTGTTTGAGAATATCAGCCTATGAGAAACCACTTCTTGAATGTTGCAATCGGAACAGGTGCAGAACACATTTGAAATATTATTCTGCTAAGTTCAATTGGTTATTGACATGACTTATTTTGATTTAATGGGTCCCCTTTAATCAACACTCCCCAGATGAATTTTGCAAATTAGGCTGACCATGATTATAGATCATAACAAAGTCTGGCCTGATCTGAAATCTCAATCATACCCGCCACGTTAAGACTGAATTCACTTAAAGACCTATCAGTGATTTGCTAATCAGCAACTCGAAACAAGCGCAAAATCAGATTTTTGCATTATGTAACAAGTATAGGTAGCCTAACAGTACCCTGCAAATGGATTAAGAGCCAGAAGCAACCTATAGGACAGAATCGGAGATTTTAAGTCATTACTGTCCATTGGGAACACTATACAACACGTAATTGAATGGAGAATCGTATCTTGGAACACTGCCGTTTCTCTTTCTCTTCCTTCTTTTCTGTCAATTCTACAGCTGGAAAAGCTAACTTATAAATTCTACAGATTCGTCCTTCACTTTGAAGCTAATTCCTGCAAATTTTTCAAATATTTTTCAATCACTGAATATGTCTTTAATTAGATACCCCAAAGATTTTTGGTTTAATAAATATTGGTAATCTTTTACATTTGAAAGGATCAAACTCTCACAGAAAAGTCTATTACAAATCATAACCTGTCATGAGTTTTATCAACTTTGGTTGAAATTTTCAATTCATTCTGCAAAATTACTGATTTTATTCTGTAGCAGAGCCACTTTGAAATAATGGTGTGATATTCCCGGCCCTGCTACATTAGGGTTTGAATTTAAATGTTTCGAAATTAATGGTTAAGGGTTCACGATTTAGGGATTATTTGGGACTTTTTGCAACTGTTAAACAAAATCAATGGTTTGCATGATAATTTGGAAAAGGTTAAACTTTGGAAATTAGTTTGTCTAGAGGATGGGCCCTAATCTCAGTCTATCAATACTTGATTTTGTAAAGTCTGGTAGTAGGACCCTTATCCCTTTTATATATTTAACTAATTTTGGCTGAAAGGGACCCCATAGCTAAACCAAGATGCAATTCCTCACAATTTTTGGCTGCTTTATATCAAAATTGGGAATTGGACTCCAGATGCAAGAAATTTGCTTTATTTTCCAACAGTTTTTAAAAAATAATCGGTCATGCGGACCGCTTGTGTCGCCTGCCTCGCGGTTTGTGAATGATGGCCTCATATGACCTTTGACCTTGAACCTTTGACCTCATAAAGCAAATGAGGGTTGGCATATTAACTTCCATTGGTTTCATGCACTCCAACTTTTCACATGAGTTAAATTTTTTTTCATTTTCAAGCCTATCTTACAACTTGGACCTCACATGACCTTTTACCTGGTATGTTACTTTTACCTCATAAACAATGAGGCTCCCATGTTGCAACCTATGACTCAAGTTTGGTATAAATCCATCCCCAAAAAGAAGTATGTGCTATTTTTTTTTTTTTTTTTTTTTTTTTTTTACAACAACAACATCACAACACAGACATCAACAGTGGACAAGTTATCCCTATTTTGTCTTCCTGCCTTAAGGCAAGTGACACAAAATGACATCTCTATATCAAATTGGCCTGAACATGGGGGGTCAATTTCTATACTATATAAGAGACTGAAAATGAGACCCACATTGGTGGCACATCCCTATATATGATTATTTGTTTTGGCATACCTCATCCTTCACAGGGATATTAATAAATGCACAAAATTTCCACTCCATATCCAAGGTAATCACTGTTAGAGACAACTGAGGTCTGAAAATAGATTTCTTTTTGTGAAATTTTGGGGTGGCACACTCTTTGCATTGGTCATCCACAATTGGTGACAAGTTTTAACAAATGCAGCATGGCACAGGAAACTAATTCACATTTATCAGTGGTGATGATCACAATCAGTGTCTAATTAATGAACCCTTCAACTTTCAACACACCTTTACTTCGACCACTACAGAAGTTATCACTTCTCTAATACCGTATCAACTTTAATTAGGAAAGGGGACCAGCAAAGGTGTACACTTTTTTTAACTTTGTCATTAATTACTTTTGACAACTTGTACCTGGGCTACACAAATAATTAGAGAGGACAGGACATTGTGCAAATACACGACACACACATACCCTTTCTGCAGTAGTATTAATGCATCAGATTAATTTGTGCTGCCGAGGTTAGACACAAATATACCGATTGATTTCATTAAGAACATGTGCAACCCAATTGCTCACCCAAATAGAGTGGGCTGCTTACAATAGCGTGTAAATACAGCCAATATGCAGCCTACTACAGGTGGCCTGAGCACTATATTGCTGAGGGTATTTTGTCAGAATTTTCAAAGACACCCCACACTTGAAAGTGATTAAAGCTTTTGTTTAAAGCAATACAGCAGATTTTTAAGAGGCCCAATTTTCCCCCAAAAAATTGAGATTTTTGCACAGGTTGCATTGGTAATAGGCTAGTAACGATAACTATAAGGCCGGCCACGTGTGTGTCCAGGATTGCCGCGATAGTCCCGCAATCAAAAGGTCGTGGGATCAATTCCCATGCGGTCAACGTGGGTCCCTTGAGTAAGGTGCTTTACTTAAATTACTCCTCTCAACCAGGTGCATAAATGGGGTATCCAGCTTATTCAATGCTGGGAAAGTAACAGATCGCTGTGCGGGAGGGGAAGTGCGGAACCCCACACAGCAACATAATAGGAGGATATGGCCACAAACGATAAGGTAAAGGGATTGGTGGCACTTCGCGCAGAGCTTGCTCGGACGAGAAGAGAGACGAGAAATATTACCGTGATGGTGGCCACATACATCCTACCACCATCCTGTTTGCCTGGGCCTTGTTGCGTGGCATTGAACCCACCTGCCCATTATCCGGTTTTAACACAAATATGTCCTATCAGACACACCCCTAGACGTACAGGTGCATACCCCACACCCCCATTGAAATATCAGGGAGTCACTATGCGGCATCTCTCTACTGTAGCCCGCAGGGATGTTTCCACTAATACCAGTACTACGAACCAAACCCACCTTGCTAATATCATTCTAATTAAACAGGAATAAGGCCAAGCTATTTTGCATGTTGAGTTAAAAAAAGAATGATTTCTAGAGGTCAGTGGAGCATTCAAGCTCAGAGTATTTACTTTGAAGGTTCATAACTACATCCACAAAAATCTTCCGTCAAAACCTTCTTTACACACAACACTCCATTAAACAGTACGAATACCCGTTCAGGTGGTGGTATGATAATCTCTGTATTACGTAGACAATGTATGACAGACAAAAAAAAACAAATCATCAGACGGGGTTGTGTTGATGTGATTGTCTGGAGATTGAGGACCAATTACCACACCACAGACTTGGTTTTAATAAACAGTCAATGATATATCATGAGATTGCATGACCATGTCCAGTTACGGGCAGTGTGAGGATATCAACTAAGGGTGGATACCACCACCCCCACAACACAACACACAAACAATAAATCCTCAGCAGTGCGGTGCTTGCTTGTTATCATATGCAGATTTGATGACCAATTAACCAACAAGAGTGGTTTAAAACCCGAATGTATCCCGTGAGATTGCTGACCCAATATACAGTACAGGTTAGCAGTGAGGCAATCAAACTACAGGGTGTTACCCCCACAACCACACACAAAACCAAATCAATCATCAGTGCGGTGTGGGTATCGTCTGGAGAATTGATGACCAATTACACACCAAAGATTGTTTAATAACAGTCATGATATCATCGTGAGATGCATGACCAATTATACAGTACAGGTCAGTGGTGAGGATATCACCTACAGGGGTGCTACCCCCACAAACACACAACAAAAACAAACATTAGCAGTGCGGTGCTGTTATCATTTGAAGATTTGAGACCAGCTACACACACAGATTGGTTTAAACCAGTAATGATATCATCGTGAGACGGAATACCAATTATACAGTTACAGGGTTCGCAGTGAGGATATCACCCTACAGGGTGCTACCCCAACCACCACACACAAAACAAAGCATCAGACAGTGCGGTGTTATCATTTGCAGATTGATGACAATTACACACACAGATTGGTAATAACAGTAATGATATCCATCGTGATTGAGTGCATGACCATTATACAGTACAGGTTAGCAGTGAGGATATCACTACAGGTGTTACCCCCACACAACACACCAAAAACAAACCTCAGCGGTGCGGTGCTGTCTGGAGATTTGATGACCATTAACATACCAAGTTGGTTTTTTTAATAACAGTACTGAATCTCGTGAGATTGCATGACCAATTATACAGTACAGGTCAGTGGTGAGGATATCACCTACAGGAGTGTACCCCCACCACACCACACACACAATTTATGCAGAAAAATAGGGTTTGCATTTAAGGTGGTTCCCATGGGTAGCTCAAGGAGTGATATAGGTCTTAAAAGATCATGTTTTTAGCAATAAGGCAAATAATTTCCAACCATAATATGTGGTCTTGTTTACATTTGCACTCGATGTTCAAAAATACAAATTGCTGGAGGTTTTCATTTTTAGGGAAATAGCAATTGTTTGGCAAATTCCCTGCATCTTTCATGTTTCGTACACATTATGCAAGAATGTGTACTCTTACATAATTTCTTGCTGCAGGTATAATGGAAATAACTGTAACTCAAGATAATGAGCTTTTACCCAAAATGTGTGTTAAAATCATGTGTGGGGGGTGGGGGGGGGGGGGAGACCCATATCTTGAAACTGAAATGTTGGGAAATGTACACAAGGACACCTACTAATGATTTCAGTGTTTTTATTACAACTGTTGACAAGAATTGATTTGGGGGGATTTGTTGTGGTAGGATCTGTTTGCTTAAACATATGGGACCATCATTAGAACAGGGAAATAAAATCTTATAAGGTCCAGTGCCCATCTCCATTCCACACTTTGGAAACAAATTTGGACATTTAAATGTAATAAAAGAACCCACTTAAAAGCCGACATACTCATACAAACTATTCATAACCTCCTGAATGTGCACATATCAAATGCCAGCTGTTTAACAATGTGATTTCATGTTATTTTGGTGAATCATACTGCTATTATGCCAACATAGATACTTATGTCATATACATAAATCCCTGATAAACAAATGTGGCAGTTTTCATAATGCAATTGTGATGCCAGAAACCTTTAGTGAACACCCACATTACATCTAACATCACTGAACTCAAGCAATGCAAAGGCAACGATACATAAATATTTAATATGGTTTCAGTACTAACCCTTTTATTAAACACCTGTAATATTTCATTTGTACAGATAGACGAAGTTCATAGCTACAAATGTTATCTAAATTAGATTGGGAACAGATAATTTTCTAACATTGATTTCTTATAGCAATTGTACTGAGAAGAAGTTTGACAATAGAGGCCCTTTCACTCTGCTGGTAAAATTGCAGGTCATTCTTTTTAACATTATATTTAGCAAACACCGTAGCACCTCATAAAATTTTGGAACACCATGACCACAATAGAAAGAAAGACAGATGTAGCCATGCACGCTTTTCACACTTTCACAAGATTCATTAAAATAAACTGTGTAATGTAATAACGACTTAATCATTGCATACTTTAATCAAATGACGAATTCTGATTTAAACTTGCAACCTTCCAGGAATAAGGCTCTAACCGATAATGATCCGCATAAGTAACAATTGCTGCTGGAATCTATTGCAAGTATTTCAAGGTCATGCTTTGATTTGGTTTGAATGGCAATAGGAACAAATTAAATCTAAGGCATTAATTGAAATTTTTGAATGCACAAATCCAGTGTTAGCGTTCAGTTTATCACCGATCATTTCCTTCCGTGGCAAAATTGGTCTTTTAGTCATATGCGTACTCACACTATCCCGTCCATCTTAATGATGTCAACAGTACGTCTTTTTACGATGGACCAAAACTAGAATGATAAGGGTTTTTTAACTTGACCCAATTTTTAAACAGTAACAATGTCGTTTTTTAGACAATCCATGAACATTATCTAGTATATATAACTAATCTCAACTAATCAAAAATGTTAGTATAAGTAAAACACAATAGTGAGCTTGAAGATGGCTGAGATTTCGTAACGATTAATTTCAAGCTACTTTAAAAGGAATCTACTAAGAATGAAAATGGATATGCACAGATGGAATATTGTATTCCACCTATCGCTGAGTAGTGCACTTACGTAACCATTTGGTTACTGGTTCAAGCCTTGGCTCAGATCAACCTGTCCAATTTTGATGTTTCAAAGTTTTTGTGTTTGTGATTCAATGTACAGTGCTAGCGTGAACCATTTGACCTGGCAACGGTCCTTATCTAACATCCTTACATCAGTGAATTTGTTTCTTGGTTTATCAAAATTGATATCTGTGCAATTACTGCAAACACCTACTTTAACCCATTGGAATCGATAGAATACCTAGCCTGGGGGGCATTTCGAGCAAATTAAGAACAACATTTTCACAAGAATACTTTGGTACTCCAGAATGTAACAACTATACCATGAAGTGTGGTGTTATTTTAAGCTTGATGTCTTTTAAATTAAAAAAAGGACTTTTTATTTACCATAATATATGATCTTGTGGTTGCCACATGACAAATAGTTCTACTGGTGAATGTTGCAAAAGAAATTACAACCCCAAATTATTCGCTGGGTGACCGATCCACAACCCATCCCCCCCCTTTACTCCACAAAATTAACAAATTGGTATCAGAAAGAAAGTTCATATTTTCTCATTACCCTAGTGAAATGTTTCCTTTTGATGTTATGAACAAACTGTCCCCCCCAAACGGCCTTCCCACCACATCATTAAACTTGTGTTTACTGGCCATTTCTTACCCATTTTTTATGTCGGCATATCTTGGCATTTAATAGCCTGTAATTAAGTATATACAAACTGACATTGGGGCGCCACGCCAGGATTTACAGGCCATAGGGAGAGCGGATAAGATTTTTAGCTTCTTCGAGTCTCCAAACGGCTTACAAACATACCCATTTTAACTCAAAATGTGCAATTAGATGTTTTTTTTGGTGGATAACCTTCATACGAAATTGATCATGATAGTTTCCACCCGCCTTTAAGGAACAAGTCGAAAAATTACGGAAGTATATATATGTAACTATTTCACTCAGGCTGGGAAGACGTTAACACCAATTATTATTACCTTATCCTACCTTCACTTTTAATTAGTGGTAGCACCATTAATTTGAGAAATGGAACATTTTTCTATTCTCAGTCTGTAATAATTTTTTAATCTTAAGGTAGTGAGTCAATGACTTTGATGCAACCAGGTTGATATCGTGGGTTTGAACCCCCTGATACCTTGTGATCGTATGTCTATACTTGCACCATGTCCTATGCTTCGGTCTTTGTATGTGACCCAATATCTGATGTACTCAAGCTTATGTCCACAACAATGATTATGATTTTTTTTTTAAAGAAGTAATAAAAATGGTAGTAGGGTTATAAATGAGAATCCTATTCTCAAAGTTTGGGGAAGATTTGGAGATGTTTGTTTTTTAAGTTTGAATGGTGCTGAATCAGAATTTGTTGGGCCAACATCGGGGAAATGTGGGGAACATTGTAAAAAAGGGGGGAAATTAGTACAGGGGTAAATTTGAAATCAAGTTTAAAGGTCCCATGAAATGAGATGATAAACCTACTCCAAATCTTTACGGGGCATTCCATTCCAATAAACAGGGCCACAAAAAAGAATACACTATCAGTGACATCATTAGTGAAACTATTGATTTTCAGTCAGTGCCATGAATAGATTCACACCAGTCACCAAAGAGGTTCTATATAGATAGAGAGGCAAAACGTTACGTAATCTTTAGAAATACACCGTCTCGCATGTTTTGCCGACCACAAAGAAAACATAGAGTACCAACAATAGAAAGCAATGGCTGTTTTTTTTTTTTTTTTTTTTTTAAGGTAGTGAGTCAATGACTTTGATGCAACATGGTGATATCTGGGTTTGAACCCCCTATACCTTGTGATCGTATGTCTATACTTGCACCATGTCCTATGCTTCGGTCTTTGTATGTGACCCAATATCTGATGTACTCAAGCTTATGTCCACAACAATGATTATGAATTTTTTTTAAAGAAGTAATAAAAATGGTAGTAGGGTTATAAATGAGAATCCTATTCTCAAAGTTTGGGGAAGATTTGGAGATGTTTGTTTTTTAAGTTTGAATGGTGCTGAATCAGAATTTGTTGGTCCAACATCGGGGAAATGTGGGGAACATTGTAAAAAAGGGGGGAAATTAGTACAGGGGTAAATTTGAAATCAAGTTTAAGTGTTTAAATGTATACCAATGTATGTCTCAGATTAAAAAAGGTATAGTTTGTCTAGGTTTCAACCTATAGTCACACAGCTACAGCCCTGATAAGGTTCAAGGTCATCCTGAGGCAGATTTTGTTGAAATTGGTGTCAAATTATTGCCATGATAATATTAAAGCAGAAAATGCATTTTTTTTTTTTTTTTTTTTCAATGGCTGCCTCCGCTTCTTCCACATACTGTGGGTGCCGCTTTGCATATACACTAATCGGTAGTGATACAAATTAATGTATGTGTTAGAGGTGGCCAGGTGTAATAATAGTGTACCTGGATCATTGTGCTCAGATACTCTTTTTCTCATAATGCAATGCGCGCTTAGGTGAAAAGATGTATTCATTGAGGCGGTTTATTTAAATCAAGACGACTGATGTGTCATTTCATTCGTTGTGTGGCCATGGGTAGGACAAAATTTAACCACCCAATAGCACCCAACATCCAACAACTGATATTTTGGCGGATTGTTTGTATCGAATTGACATTATGTGTGTATATAAGCACCCAAACTATTAATTATTCCGTGCAATATTCAAAATGTCAGCGCCCAGCACGGACGACTGGTTTTGAATGGGTTTCACCCCCTTGCCAGTCACCTGGAATTTTCTATTACTCTCTGAAAAATCAATAGTTTCACTAATGATGTCATCACCAACCCAAATATTGAATGCTTTTTCGTCCCTCCTTGTAGACTTGACACAAACCACACCAATTCTATTTGCATTTCCTGGGACCTTTAAGTGTTTAAATGTATACCAATGTATGTCTCAAAATACAGATTAAGAAGGTATAGTTTGTCTAGGTTTCAACCTATAGTCACACAGCTACAGCCCTGATAAGGTTCAAGGTCATCCTGGGGCAGATTTTGTTGAAATTGGTGTCAAATTATTGCCATGATAATATTAAAGCAGAAAATGCATTTTAATTCTTTGGGTGACGCCTCTGTATACAATTTTGACATCAATTTTTGGTAACCCCTGTAGAAGATGTAGACCCTTGTTACATTTTGCTCACTAATTATGCAACCAAATGTCAAACATTGTAAAATAAGGCAAGATGAACAATATGACACAAGTTTCAACAAAATCAGAGCCCTGGGTAAGGTTTACCCCAGGATGACCTTGAACCATATCAGGGCTGTAGCCATGTAACTATAGGTCAGAACCTAGAAACTATACTTGTTTTATTTCTTATAATGAGACAAATACATTGGTGTACATTTAAACACAATTTGACTTGATTTAAATTTACCCCTGTACTAATTTTTCCCTTTACAATGTTCCCCACATTTCCCAGATGTTGGGCCCAAAAATTCTAATTCAACACCTTTCAAACCTAAAAAAACTTCTTCAAACCTTCACCAAACTTTATAACCCTACTATGAGAAACCATAACAACTGAAAGGACCAAAACTGTGCAATTAGGTATGCTAGAACCCTAACTCTCTATCTGTTTCTAGTCTATGTCCCGGGAGAGAGTGATGGAATAATGGGAGAGGGGAAAGAGAAAAGTGGGAAACTTGGGTCGGTCTCGAACATGGGGCCCAGGGCCCATCACCAGGGATACCATGCTACGACGGTGTCGCTGGCCCAGTCGGCGATTTCGTGCCCATATATGTGTCTTAGTTTGATGATGCAATCACTACATCCGAGACTTAGTGCATTAGGGTGAGAGACATGTTCCCATATTCACAAAAGTGGACTAAACTGGAAGTTATTCCAACCAAATAAGGACTTCCCCCCATTCCACATATGTATTACCCATAAAATGTAACAGAGGAGAAACAACTATACCTTGGATTGGTTGGTGTTCTAAAATGACTTGAGAGTGAAAAAGAGAAAAACATGTCCCATCTTGTAAGACTTACCACTAATTTAGTCCAGAACTGAAGTTAGTCCACTTTAATGAATACAAGGATTTTCAGCATGTCAAATCCCTAGATTTCTTTCTGGCTATTTGTTTTTAGGTCTCACACACACAGCTGGTCCAAGCAGATCAGATAATGTTACCTTTAAGTATGGACATTTTATATTCAAAAGACGGGATCCAGACACTGTAGGTCCTTGAACTCGCAATTGCTAAATCATTTACAGGGGAAAAAAACCTCCTCTGAATCCAATTTTCCAAGTGAGCAACAATGATTACCTCTTTTACAACGAGCATGAAATCTTATTCTCAACAGTACTAACAAATTAAGTTACCCAGCCCTTCTCTGAAACTACCTCTCAGCCGTTCTTCTCCAGAAACCCTGCAGTTTCTTTCACAGCTTCCTCAATTACCAGAGATAGCTGAAAAATGTTTTACCTCAAATGTAATTTTCTCATCTGCAAAGTACTGGGATTGGTCCCTCTTCCTCCGCAGAGATCTTTTTTTTTTTAATTTCTTATTTTGCCTCTTTGGAGAAAGACCAGAGTAGCACTGCACTTTTTCGGTCTCACAGGAAGTAGGCAAAATGCGCATTTGGCACATGCCACCATTTTTCACATTGATTTGGCTTGTGTTTGGCACGTAAGGAATAAAGACTGCAAAGCCCACAGTCTGTTTTGATGCTGAAGGGCACCCTTCCAGTAACAAGTCTTATATAGTTTTCAATCAAGATTTTCTACTTTTGACATGATTGGGCATGTGAGGACGACCCAAAATGGACAAGTAGCACGATTACGGCATGGGCAATGTCACTTTAGTTGTTTCATGACAAATTGTATCTTTGTTGATCTCTTATTTAGTACATACAACATATACAAGACACTGCTGTATTCACTTGCAAGCCAAACAACTTTTATTTCTGTGATGTTTGTCAGTTTGTGATGTGTGTCAGTCTGTGATACATGTAATAATGCCATGTGTGTCATTCTGTGATGTGTCAGTCTATGTGATGTATGTTATTAGTCTGTGAAGTGTGTCAATCTGTGAAGTGTGTTGATCTGTGAAGCATGTCAGTCTGTTCCGTGTGTCAATCTGCGATCTGTGTCGTTCTGTGAAATATGTCATTTTTTGATGGGTGTCATTCGGTGAAGCGTGTCAGTCTATGGTGCATGCAATGCAGTCCCTTAATGCAAGCTAGTCTCTTAACACAGGCCAACTCTGAATGCATGTCAGTTTTGATGTGGTTCCAGTCTGTGATGTGTTCTTAGCCTGTGACTTATTAGTCTTATACATTTTCAGTCGTATGTATGTGTCAGTCTGTTATACATGACAGTCTGCAATCTGTCAGTCGGTGATGGCATCTGTCCAGTAATATTGTCGTCTATGATGTTGTCCGTCGGTTATGTGTGATCGTCCTGTGGATTTGTATCAGTCTTTAATGTTCAGTCGGTTATGTGTATTATTCTGTTTTCTATAAAATCTGTTAGAATCTGGCCCATTAGGACATTCCACATGTCTCCAACAATTCAATAGAATACAGATTTTTACAAGGTGGCGTGTTCCTATCATCTTTGGGACCCCCCTGATTTACTCGGAGGAGTATCAGGTTGGGATATCAGATAAATGACGTATTTTTCTCATTGTCGTCCTGAAATTTGAGCCCTCAATTTTCATTTCATCCGCAAGATATAACAAAAAACCGCCGTTTTAGTGGTTTACCTTCATATTAGCACCGTAAAATTGAATAGGGCTTTGGCAACTGCATTATTGCATCTACCTCAAAACCGCAATTGTTGTTCCCAAGGTACTTGATGGTGTATGTGCTAGTGCCAGGCTCTCATATTCAAGTAGAAAACACAATACACATAAATCGGAACAACACTTTAAGCAATAATAAATAAACATGGCATGCTTACCCATGTACTATTACAGCCACTATAATATCAGTGAGTTCTCAAAATGTAAACACATTGCACCCCCTAATTTTTTTCATCAAAGTCAATTTTTTACACTGTTGTATTGGAAATGGTTGTAGAAAGACCTCTGTAAGGGGCTAATCTTAGCACACCGTATTTGTCAAGAAATGACGATTTTCATGCATTTGTTTTACAATAAAAGTCAGGATCCGACCCCCCCTTTATTACTAAACAAACGTCGTAAATGCATCCTTCGAACCGCTTTAAAATGGCTTTTTTGCACTGTTTTTCACAAGAAGAGTAATATACGGTGTTCATATGACTAACCACTAGCAATTTAGACACAACATGGGTCATTTTTGAGTATGGAAAAATGCCTGATAGTGGCTTTAACTAGCTGAGTTACTTCTAACAATATTTCACCCGAAGGGCACTTACAAACTTACATATACAGGTTTTGGTGACCTTTAATTTATACTATAGCTGTATTTTATAAAATTATAGCTTTTTTCTCTAAACCTGTCACATAGACAACACAAATTTGAATAAACCAAATACATTTTATGTGTACTACCATTTCAATTTTGACACCTGAGACGACCCCTGTAAATGTGTGCCTTTAAATGTGAATGCTACAGATATGGGCTAAAAATGGTGTCAACTCAATTGGAAACTAAATCAATGCATGGAAGACTATATTTGTTTCACTTGATTTAAAAAGGTACACAAGTAGGACTTTCTTTCTACAAGAAGTTTCAAGTGAATCTAAATCGATATAGCAAACATTTTAAATATTTAAAAATGTCACCTCTTGTTAAATTCAAATTGGCCTTGAGACACAATTTTCACCATTTAGTGTTCAGTGTGGTGTGTAAACTCCATATGATTTCATGCTACATTGGATTTTGGTCGGTGTTTTGGGTTTTTAAAATGGGCCTTAGATTGTAAGAAAAGTACAGGGACCAAATTTTGCAATGTTAGTTTAAGGGGAGTAAATTGAAAATCAAGTTAAGTATGTTAAAAAATATACCAAAATCCCCATCTTGTTTGGAGGGTTAAAAAAGGACTAGTTTGTCTAAGGTTCGACCAAGATCTATAAAGGCGCAAGGTCCTCTGGGGTAAATGCTCAGATGTTGTTGAAAGTGTATCAAACTGAAGCTTAAAATGTTTTTTAAGAAGTCATTGCAACATCCCATGGAACGAAGGGAAGCCCTCGTTAATGTCCGCTGAAAGTGTTATTATATGTGACAAAATCATCTGGCAATATTTCAAAGTATGTGAAAGAAAATGAGCATGGGACAAATTGAGGCTTCGTCCATGAATGACATAAACTGTATATGAAAAAAGGTTCCAATTCAATAAAGGATTAACCCTGGGTCTAAAGTTAGACTCCTTCTGAAATACACAGCTCTCAATATTAAAATGTTCAATCTTGTCAATAACTAGACTAGGCCTCACACCTAGCTAGCTGGTTGGATAATTGAAAGTTCAAGAATGCTTTTGTTTTGCAATGTGGTAGAATGATCCAAGTTGACTTGGGGCAGAGTTGACTTGGGGCCGAATTGACTAAGGCCAAGTTGGTTTTGGGCCAAGTTGGATCAAATTCAACACATGCCATGCCAATTTTGTGTAATATGATGGTGTCATGATATTGAGCAACTTAGAGCTGTCAATAAGGGTGATAAATGATTTGAAATTACCTTCTTTAAATCCCCATATAAATGCATATTGAATACAGTAAATACTAAAATATCTGTCATAATTTCTGAAACAAATGGCACGTGTGTGCCTGTTAAGTTGCACATTGAACTTCTGTTCAAGGAAATATGTCAAGATTTTTGTCAAGCTCAGTTTGACTTACATTCATAAAATATATGTACATACATCACAAATTCCCGAAAAAATAATACAATTTGATGTAAAATTAACAAAATAGAGGCATTTTAATTTTTGCTTTTTGACATACGAAGAAAACGGGCGGATTTTTCGCCACGGCTTCATTGATCAAAAGCGCCCAATTTTGCTCTCCTCGTGACGTCAAAGTGATGACCAAAACATCGTGTTGACTCGAATTGTTATTGCTGACACTGTAATATTGATGGATTAATGAAAGTAATAATAAAATTTGAAAATAAGTTACAGAATGACATATTTTGTTTCATTTTGTTGTGTTTTAATTATTATTGATATAAAAACACATCGATCGCAGTTATAGGAAAGTGGCAACACTGCGATATGATGGTCACAACGACGTAATTATGGATGGTCATCACTTTGACGTCACCATTTGCCTGCGATGTGGATTTGTCGGAATCGTATTCGAGTAAGCTATTGGGCAGAAAATTAAAAGGGCAAAATACTCAACAAATGTGGACAATTTTCAACTTATTTTGATTTATATGTAATCTACGTTACTTAAGCTTTCCATCCATACCAAATTTTCCAAATATTCAGAATCATGACATATTTCCTTTAAGTGTTCATCACACACTTTTGGGGTTACGCATGAGTAGCCAGAAGTTTGTTTCAGAATTACTGATGAATACTATATGGCATAGTGTGCTTATCGACTGTGTTCGTACACTATAGCATAGCACAGTGGCTAAGCTTTTTGACTGTGTAATTCATCAGCTCAAAATATGTATCCTATTCATAAAACACACCATTCATCTCCCTAAATGTAAAAGAGTCAAAATCGCTCTTTCAAGGAGTGACTCCTGGGACCAGTCTTGTTGGAGTTAATTTTTACTCTTTAGACTTGAATTTTGTTCAGGATTACTCCTTCAAATCGATGTCACTTTTTTCCTCATACAGGAAGAATGACAGAATTCACTCTCAAAAGAGGAAAATTTAACGCCAACAAAGACGGTCCCTAGAGTCACTTCACTCCATGAACTCCTTGAAAGAGCTGATTTTCACCTTTTTTTTACATTTGAGAGTGTGCACTGTGGTGCTACCCACATTAGCTGCATGTTCCATTGAATGTTCATTGGTTTAGCTGAACATGTTTGTTGTTTTTCCTGAAAAACTTGCTATTCCCTTCCCTGGAAAAGGAGGTGTAGACCAGTTGGCAAAATAAATCACCTATACTGATGGGTCCAACTAACGTCAGCACATTGGGCCTTGCAACACGATTTTGAAATGAAATTCAGGCGGGGGGGGGGGGGTTTAGTGGATTAACCGCGCTGCAAAATAGTGTACATTTCCAGGCCTAGTCTTTAGTCAAGTCTGTTTGTAACCGTTCGATATGCGTAAGAGCGCCCTCCTAACCGTTAAGTCTTTTGAAACAGACTAGCACCCCGAAGTTGATTGACCATTTTGAATTGGCTGTTTCTGTTAGGTTGGCATTTTCCTACCCCCCCGTTCATACTCCCAAATTACCACACGGCAACACCTTTCTAACACAGCCTTGAGTTATGGATGGAGAGAGTCAATGAATCAGTTCACAAAGATGCTCTAACATGCTGGTCATTCCGACCAGCAAAATGTAAAATTATCATTTTAAATAATTACATTTTGGAATTACAATGCCACATAAAATGAGTCCAAACAGCCTGTCTTAGGTCAGTTGTTTTTTGAGGAGCCATCTGAAAAGCACTGTCACTCTAAATTTCAGGGATTAAAAAGTTAATCGTTAGGATTGTAGTTAGTGACCATCAAAATAGATTTAAAAATTGAATCCCATTGCTTAGATTCAATCTAATTAGATAGAATTAAAATCTAATACATTTATGTTAATGCAATAGAGATTAATTTTAAACCTAACATTGGTTGGTCACTAAAAACCAGATCTAAGGATTAACTTTTAAATCCCTGAAATTTAAATTGTGAACTTATGTGTCATAACCTATAACAATTCACCAGGGCTAAATTGTTACGTGGCCTGCAAAGATACCACTCACCACTTAGCATGCTACAATTTGCCTGAGTTTACACATGACTTTCACACATATCCTTAGAGCATTCCTTGTAAAAATAATGTTACAACCCCATGCTTGACTTCCTTAATTCAACAGATGCCATTCATAGCGGACAGAAATACCAGGTTTATAATTGATAGAGTTAACCTGAACTGGTTTCCAGAGACTCCTCCAGACGCCATACCAATTTTTTAACCCACCATGAACTTTTCACCATTTTGGGGTCTAGTTTAGATTGCAATTGGGAACTTCTTCCAATTATAGCCAAAAATGAGAGCATTAGGGGTTATAATAGCACTAAATAAATTGTAATGTGGGTTGTGACTTAGATAATCTAATTCTTGTTGTTTTATATTTTTACTCTTCCCTGAGAGGCCACGCACGATAGTGTTGAAAAACCCCATGTGCGCTTGGCCGGTTTGAACCTGCGACCTTCTATTACATGCCGACGCTCTAACCGACTGAGCTATCAAGCAGGGTTGTAGAAGAGCGATAGATATCATCTATAGGTGGTTAGGTCGAAACAAATATAATCGTATATGTTAAATATACAGTTCTGATGCTATCCGCTCTCCTTCGAACCTAACACCTTATAGATGATATCTATCGCTCTTCTACCAACCCTGCTTGATAGCTCAGTCCGGTTAGAGCGTCGTGCATGTAACGAAGGTCGCCGGTTCGAATCCGGCCAACGGCACATGGGGTTTTTCAACACTATCGGGACGCTGGCCATCTCCAGGGAAAGATTAATAAATATAAAAACATCCTTGTCTACTGGAGAACTAAGTAGTTAAATCTCAAAACAATATAATCGTATATGTTAATTCAGTTCTGATGCTAATCCGCTAGGAAAGGCGAAGGACACCTTTCGAACCTAACACCTATAGATGATATGTATCGCTATTCTACCAACCCTGCTTGATAGCTCAGTCGGTTAGAGCTCGTGGCATGTAATACGAATGTCGCCAAGTTCCGAATCCGCCAAGCGCACATGGGGTTTTTTTTCAACACTATCGTGCGCTTGACATCTCCAGGGAAAGATTAATAATATAAAAACATCCTTGTCTACCTGGTAGAACTAAGTATTTAAATCTCAATACTAATTCTTGTTACAGTTATGAGTGACCATTTGACCTTAATGGCGGGGTCTTTGGGCTATCTACTGAAGATAGTAAATGAAATCCCTACTTCCACTAATTAACATGCTCACATTATTTAATGGTTAGTACATTTGTGAAGACTAAATGACTAAGGTAAGAAGGGGAGGGATTAGACCACTCAAAATTAATATTTTGTTTTTTGGCAAATTGTTTTTTACATATTTTCAATCAGAGTCACTTTTTTTCTTTCAAATACTTTTTATCCCATTCAATCGGACAATCGGTTTTTGAAGGTTATCATCAATTCTAGTTCACCGTTTGTGTAATCTGCTTGCCTCAAAACAATAGAAAACAAGGAATGTATGTTGCAAATTCTTTTGCTTGTTTTCACCTAGTTGTTTAACAGTTTTAATTTTAACATTCCGTACTTCAAAAAATGGAATACAGTTTCAAGTCTGCAATAGTATCAAATTTTTTTCAAAAGTCCTATACACTGTATATACTTTTTAAATCTGGTCTCAAAATTCCTTTTAACCTGGGGTATGAGATAATTTTGCATAGATATGCAAATTAGGTTTTTCTGCGATTGCAAAACGGTTTTTTTATGGTATTTCATTTTTTCATGAGTTTGTGTCTCTAAAAAATTGTGCAGGCAAAACTACATCCCCCTATAGAAGCTGAAACTTTGCACAAATAAGGGGTTGGTAGTTATACAATACCCTAACCATTAGTCTACTTTGGAAATACCCAGAGTCCAGTACTTTTTTATCCATGGCCAGTATACCAAAATTCAGATAGCACATATTACTTTTTACATGCTGCCCCCCCTCTATAGCTAAATGGTTTTCAAGTAGACCAATTGGATAGATCTTTT
Source organism: Ophioderma brevispina (assembly GCA_023653785.1). Taxonomy (NCBI): domain Eukaryota; kingdom Metazoa; phylum Echinodermata; class Ophiuroidea; order Amphilepidida; family Ophiodermatidae; genus Ophioderma; species Ophioderma brevispina. The sequence continues at coordinate 38,456 of JAMKCH010003580.1, read as the reverse complement.
CAAAAACTTTCATTGACACCTCAACCAACTTCCTGTGATGGTTCTACTGGCAGAGCTACTTTTTTCCAAATTTGTGTGATTTCACTAATATGCAATTAGGTTCTTAATCATGCATGAATTTAAATTTGTATTTTTTTTCAGTACTTTGTGGATACACCCATTACTTACCCAAAGACTTAAGTTTCTATCATGTTTATTTAAAAAACCTGTCAATCCCTCCCCTTCTACCTAAACACTGAAACTCACTGAGATATCTCATTCTTACTTTTTATATTTTTATCTGAGAATGCAACGAGCCAAACAAAATTATAAACACAATAGAAGTTGTTGGGTTTATTAGTTTTGGCTATTTTTGCACAATTTGAACTTTAACACAAGAAAAAAGCAGTGAAATAAGCGGTACTTAGCTTGGAAAGGTTGTGAATGTATCACCATATTGGCCCATAACGGTTGGGTTTATGTCCTGTTGTGATTGTCTTAACGGTGCAACGAGAGATTTCACTAGTCTGTCATATTTTCTGTGATATGTAGTGATTTCTATATATAGACATGCAATAGATTGATTAGATTCCCTACCTTTTATTTGGCTACAGATACTTAAATGAAAACAAACATGATTTGTATAGCTTATATTTCAATAGAAAACTTAGGCTGAATTTCGTATTTGCTCTCATCGGAAATTAAACATTTTATAATTTTTGGTACCAAAGAAACATTTGTCTTAGGTTAATCCTTTCAGAGGAGGATTTTTTGATTGAACGCTTTACACCAGTGCAAAAATCAGAATTTTCATTATTTTTTAGGGACACCTGTTATTTGACCTCTCATTGCACCTTAAAGGGACTGAGGAATTTCTTGAGGATACAAATCTCTCCTATTGCACTTGATCGGTTTTTATAATACCAACCAAAGAATGTTTGGAAGGTTTATTGGACAACAAGGAAAATACCAAAAAACTATGTTTTAAAATTCTAAGTTTGGTGCTTTTTAAAGGGTCTTTTTTAAATCCACCATTTATTTTATAGACCTTAAATTATAACAGAAGGTGCTAAGCGTACTCTTGCAATAACACGCAGAACACTAATGGTATACCCTTCTTGCTTGCCCCAAAAACAACTATGGCACACAGTGTTTTCTTATGCCACTTGGATTCATTGGTGATCTCAAAAATAGTTCCGCAGCGTCATACAAAAGTCGGACATATTTGAATTTAACTGAAATAGGTCATGGTAGGCACAGTAGATGTGAAGAAGCAGGTCATGGTAGGTGAAAATTGAAATTGAAGGTGTTTGTTCTAAAACAAACCAAAGATCGGAAGATCTAAAACTCTAACGTAAATCTGCTACTTCGGGAGGAATAAATAGAGCAGTAAAGCACGATAAATGTCAAGGTCAACAACCACGTAAAACAAAATAATGTGGTTCTCATCCTGCCCGGTTTTGCCTCTGAACCAATTTTTTTGTTACTTATTATTTTAAAACTGTCTTTAAATAAGGGGAAGCTTTCAAAAGTTACTTAACACTGAAAATCGTAGCTGTTTGTTTCGTGCGTAAATCATATTTGTAAAATAAATTTGGCAAGAAAAAAATATGTATAAACACCCACATACTTAGGTTATTAATGTAATCATTGTATCATAGATAGCTTTCAACATACACCTGTAATTTAAATGTTTATCGAATTCTTCAAGACCATATTAAATATCAACCCTGGTTTTCCTTAAAGTATTCATTTATCACACAGCATAATTTTGGACTTCTAACCTCATTAAATGGGTTCTACAGTTACGGCAAATATTTAGGGCTTGTCTGGGAAAAAAGAAGGAAAACACATAATATGATTGTTCACAAACTGATTGATACGAACATCATAAATGACACCATTTAAATTACAACAATGACCAATAAGGTATGTATTAGCAACCGCTTTATACATGGAGACCATCTTCAAATTCCAAATTATAAGGGGCCTCCCTCACCAATTTATTTTAAAAGTCTGGATAATAAACATGTTTATTTTTTCTTGGTCTAAGAGCAACTCAAACCAATTGAGTACTATGTTGAACATGAAATTCAACATGTTTCAATATCTACAAACCACCTGGTGAGGATACATAACATACCTCACTTACACAAACTTCAAGTAATTTGCAATCAACAGCCCTTGTCCTATTATTAGATTTTTTTTAAAAGTCTTATAAGCAGATTTGATATTTTCCTCAAGATTTTTTGTTTTGTTGTGTAACATGGCAGACTTCTACCATGCAACAACATAAATGATATTCCCGTGAAGAACAAAATCATTGCCCCAGCCCAATTTTTTTGAACCTGGGTAACTTCGGTTTACTAGTCCGATACTCACCAACTGAGCTAATGGGTCTGAATTTTTGTCTTTTCTGTTCATAAACAACAGTTACAACACGTGACCTACTGCATGGGCACTGTTATACAAGTATTTGCTCATATGTGAAAGGCATCAATCTGTAACTACAGATAGTTAGTGTTAGTTAAACTGAACACAAGCCTTTTAATCCGGTTTGTCCCCACTAGCAGGGGTGGCCAGATACACCTCAAAAGATAAGCGACCAGAGGCCTTCCTACGTCAATCCACAGTTTTCGGTGGTGGGCCTAAGTCTTTTGGCAACCACGCCCACCATGCAAAGCAGCATGAGCTGGATGGCCACCATTAGCTCTCCCGAGCTGACGCCCTTGTAGGTAGATCGTCTTTTTCTACCAGGGAAAAACCATCTACCCTCCTCACATATATTTTTTTTTTTTTTTTTTTTTGTTTTTTTTTTTTTTTTTTTTTTTTTTTTTTTTTTTTTTTTTTCCTTAGAACCCGACGGGTTTACACTAGAGTCATTACTTTTTTTATCCATGGCCAGGTTCCCAAAAATTCAGATAGCACCTATTACTTTTTACATGCTTCACCCCCGCTATAGCTGAAATGGTTTTCAAAGTAGCCCAATGGATAGATCTTTTCAAAAACTTTCATTTGCCACCTCACCAACTTCCTGTGATTTCTACGCAGAGCTATTTTTTCAAATTTGTTGATTTGCACTAAATATGCAGATTAGGTTATTAAATATGTATGAAATTTGAAATTTGTATTTTTTTTCAGTACTTTCTGTACACCCTATACTTACCCAAAGACTTACGGTTCTACATGTTTATTTAAAAACATGTCACCTCCCCTCTACATAAAACACTGCACTCAACTGAGAATCTCATCTTACGTTTAATATTTTTTTATCTGAGAAGGCAACGAGCCAAACAAATTAGAAACACTATGAATTTGTTTGGGTTATTGTTTTGCTATTTTTTGCACAATTTGAACTTTAACACAAGAAAAAAATCATGTGAAATAAGCGGTACTTAGCTTGAAAGGTTGTGAAGTATCACCATATGGCCCATACGGTTTTGGTTTAATCTGTGTGATTGTCTTAAGGTGCAACGGAGATTTCAATCGGTCCTATTTTTCTGTGATATTTAGTGATTTCGTATATAGTGATTTAGACATGCACTAGATTGATTAGATTCCCTACCTTTTATTTGGCTACAGACATAACTTAAAATGAAACAAACATGATTTGTATATGCTTATATTTCAATAGAAACATAGGCTGAATTTCGTATTTGCTCCTATAGGAAATTAACATTTTATAATTTTGGTACCCAAAGAAACTTTTCTTAGGTTATCTTTCAGATAATTTTTGATAGAAAGCTTTACACCAGTGCAAAAATGCATCAGATTTTCATTATTTTTGGGCACCTGTTTATGTGAAGATCTCTCATTGCACCTTTAAAGTGACATGATGAGATTTCTTGAGGATACAAATATCTCTCCATTTGCACTTGATCGTTTTTTATAATACCAACCAGATGTTTGAATGTTTAATTGACAAATCAGTGAAAATAACAAAAAAAAACTATGTTTTGAAAATTCTACGTTTGGTGCTTTTTAAAGGTCTTTTAAATACCCATTTATTTTTTAGACCTTAAATTTATAACAAGAAAAGGTGCTAGCGTACTCTTGCAAGAACACGCAGACCACTAAATGGTAGACCCTTCTTGACTTGCCCCTAAAACAACTATGGCACACATGTTGTTTCTTATGCTCAACTTGGATTCATTGGTGATCTCAATAAAATAGGGTCGCAGCGGTCCATACAAAAGTGACTATTGATTTAACTGAAATAGGTCATGAGGGTAGGCACAGTAGGTTTGAAGAAGCAGGTCATGGTAGGAGAAAATTGAATTGATCGGTGTTGTTCTAAAACACCACAGATCTGAAGATCTAAAACTCTATATCGTAAATCTGCTACTTCGGGAGGAAGTAAAATAATAGCAGTAAGCACTATAAAGGTCAAGGCTCACAACCCCTAAAACAAAATATGTGGTTTCTCATCCCTGCCCGAGTTTTGCCGCTACCAATTTTTTGTTACTTATTATTTTTAAAAATTTCTTAGAAATCAGGGGAAGCCTTTTCAAAAGTTACTTTAAACAAAGAATCTTAGCTGTTTGTTTGTGCGTACATCATAATTGTCCAATAAATTGCAGAGAAAAAATATGTAGAAACAACCCAAATAGCTTGATTTTGTTTTATCAGTAAATCAATTTATTATAGATAGCTCAACATACACCTGTATTTTAACTGTTATCGAATCTTCAGACAATATTAAATCTCTACCCTGGTTTCCCCTAATGTACTTTCATTTATCCACAGACAAGCCTAATTTGCACTTCATAAACCTCATTAAATGGGTTCTACATTACGCAAATATTTAGGGCTTGTCCTGGGAAAAAAAGAAGGAAAACACATAATACCGGGTGAGTCAAAAAAAGCTGAACCCTGAATTTTGTCCGCCATTTTGAATTTTTTAAAACATATATCTAACATAGGTGGTATTGCCGGAAAGCTATGTCTTTCTTTATTGCTGCAAAGATCATTCCGATCGGTTAAGTATAGGCCCAGCTACCGTCTTCGAATCAAGATCTGCAGTAAATAATACCTAATGTCTTCTGGACACGGATTTCCTTCGCTGACCGCTGTTCAATTTCACTGTGAACCTTGGACAGAGCCAAACCGAGTACTTGATTCAACGACTGTAGCTCGGCCTTACCCAACGATGTGAATGGGACAAAAAAATCTTTGCATCAAATTAAAGATAATGACCCCAGCTTTCAGATGATATCAAATAATGTAGATTATATGTTACTTAAAATTCAAATGGCGGACACAATCAGGGTCCAAGTTTTTTTTTACTCACCCTGTATGATATGTGCACCCACTGATTATGATACTAACATCATAATGACACCATTAAATTCAACAAATGACCAATAGGTGGATGTATTAGCAACCTCTTTATATCTGGAGACCATCTTCAAATTCCAATTATAAGGGTCCCTCACCAATTTATTTTAAAGTCTGGATGACACATGTTATTTTTTCCTTGGTCTAAGAGCAACTCAAACCAATTTGAAGGAATATGTTGAACATGAAATATTCAACATGTTTCAGTATCTAAAACCACCTGGTGAGGATACATAACAGTACAGTCACTTACACAGAACTTCAAGGAATTTGCAATCAACAGCCTTGTCTATTATTCACGATTTTTTTTTTAAATTCTTTATAGCAGATTTGGGATGATTTTCTGCAAGAAATTTTTTTTTGTGTGTTCTACATGGCAGACTTCGACCATGCAACACCATAAATGAATAGTCGTGAAGAAAAAAATCATTGCCCTCCAAATTTGTTTTGAACTGGTACCTTTCGGTTTTACTATTCCGATACTCCACCAATGAGCAATTGGTCATGATTTTTGTCTTTCACTTGTTCATAACCAACACATTACAACACATGCCGCGTACTGCATGGGCACTGTTTCACAAGTATTTGCTCTATGTGAAATGCTCATCTTACTACAGATAGTTCGTGTTAATTAAAACTGAAGTTTTAAAATCCAGTTTTGGTCCCACTAGCAAGGGGATGGCCAGATACACCTCCAAAGATAATTGACGCAGATGCCCTTCCTGACTCAATCAAAAAAAAAAAGAAAAAAACCATTTTCGTTGGGGGGCCTAGTCTTTTGGGCAACCACCACAAGCCACAATTCAAAGCAGCATGTTCTGGATTGGCACCATTAGCTCTCCTCGAGCCTGACGGCCCTGTGTAGGTATGATCTTCGTTTTTCATCTTACCAGGGTAACCAGCCAAAACCCCCTAACCTCCCCTCATCAGATTTCCTTAAACCCCGATGGGGATGACGGTTTAGAGCCGCCGACGAACTCGCTGGCCAGGTGGTACTGTTTACCAGGATAACAGTAGCAGGGCCCTCAAAGGAGGGAGGGAGGAGGCCATAGATGTGGGGACATTTTTGTTGGGACATTCACCCTTTATTTCACTGTCAAATTGGTACCGTAAATGCATAGTGGGACATTGTGATGTCCCCACTTTGAACGGTGCTACATTTTGTGAGAGGTCCAGTGTAGTATGGGTCGTTTTAACCCAGTTTTGAGAGATGGATCGAGAGAGAATATGGTTGAGGTGCCAAAGACTTTATGAAGGTTGAGTGGTGACCCCCTAAGGACCCCACATCGGGTGTTCAAAGAATTAAGGTCCCCACTATGATAAAGAAGATTTTTTTTAAAAGTGGAAAACCATAGTGACAGCCAATTATTTCAAAAGAAATAGGGGCCGCTTAGCGCTTATTAATGCTGAAAACACTGATAATTCCCCAGGGGTTAGAAGTTTCTCACTACCCTTTGCATAGAGGGGAGTCCCCACTATTACGGTTGGGCAAGGGTGGGGGTTTAGAGAGAGAAAGCGGAGTGATGAGAGGGCGACTGAGGGAGCTGGCAATATTGCACAACATCAAATAGACCGCAAAGTCATGTTCTTAAGCAGTACACTAATAGAAAGACGGGTAGGAATCCAGAAGTGGGTATATGAGAAACCAAAATACATATACGATAACAAAAATTTGTTATTAAAATGGACGTAGGAAAAATGCATTTCTGGAACACTAACATTGGGTAGCCACCAAAGTTAAGAACCACAAAATGCAAAAGCCCCATAGCAGGTACTCCATATGAATAGGTTTAACTTTAGATGTACAACAGACTAACCAAAAAGAGTGGGCACATAATCTTGGACCAACAGATAAGCATGTGTGTGCATGTGCATGTGCGTGTTTTTTGGTACGTGTGTGTGACTTGAAATTATTAAGGAAATATAATTTCTTTGTGCTCGGTGATCTATTGTTTTCAGTGCAATTATTGTGGTATCGCGTGCATTATTTTTCATGATGCACTAGTGCCCTGGCAGAATAATTCTGGGTCATCCAGATCATTGTACGGGCACAAAATATGGCCGTCATTAAATAATGCACAGGTCATCAGATAAGCATGGGTCATCAGATAATGTCACCGAAGGTCATCAGATATGCACACGGGTCATCAATAATGCACACAGTCATCAGATAATGAGACGGGTCTCAGATAATGTACGGGTCACAAAATAATGCACAGGTCATGAGTAATCACATGGGGTCTCAGATAATGCACGAGCCATCAGATAATGCACACGGGGCATCAGATAATGCCCACGGGTCATCAGATAATGCACACGGGTCATCATATATGCACACGGGTCATCAGATAATGCAATGGTCACCATTCAATCTTTAGAAACTTACATGATGGCTAGTATTTTTTGATTTTGCTACTTATGATAATTTATCTATATTCTAATCAAGGTATATTCCCCAGGATTCTACCACAATGGAATTGGCGATTGTCTGCGCCGACTTGACTGAGGGGGTGTCTACCAGAGTGTTCCACATAGTAGTCACGTAGAACCTTCATGTGATCGTAAAGTTGAGTATGGACACAATTTTTGTGCTTTGGCAAATGATTTTAGTAGTGTTGCTGTTGAATTAGAATCTGCCGGGGCCACCTGGGCATCCTTGAGCATTTTGAGAAAATCCAAGATGCGCATCGCCTACACTGATATTATCTATTCAAACCTTTATATCAAACTATTGAGTTACTGATATAGTAGAGGACCAATGAACAAGTGTATGGCACTTGTAACATTGAGTCATACTTCAAATTCAAAATGGAAGCCGAATCCAATAATTTTAAAATATTGATTTAACAGCAAATTGCCTGCGCTAAAAATAGAAGCGAAGTACTTGGTTATGTTGCTAGACACAATAAAGTATTTATGAATACTTTAAAATTGTAACATGACGTCAATCAATATGGCAGCCAAACCGGGAACATCTTCAAAAATACTGGCACAAATTAAAAGTATTAAAGCCTCAAATCGAACTCAAAGTGTGTCAATGACATTAGAAACGTACCTTTGATCCTCTAAGCAATGTACAAATACATTTCAATTGGTTTTTTAAATGCACCAAAATCGAAATAAAATAATATGGTACAAAAGTGTCAAACTACCGTAGGAATTACATTTTTCACAAATATGGCCATCAATTTATAAATTTGACCATTTTTATTTATCCGGAATACTGGTAGCACTTGGTTATGATCATAGGTACATTTCTAATTGTTTCATTGACACAATAATTTATACTTGAAGGCAATATTTAGACATTTGTGTCAAGTATTTTTTGAAGATATTCACGTTTTTAGCTGCCATAATGGTTGACGTCATGTTACAACTTTAAAAGTATCAGAAATACATATATTGTGTCTAACAACATAATCTAAGTACTTCATGTTTATTTTTTATCGCAGGTATTGGCTGTTATATGGCATATTTTAAAATTATTAGATTTGGCTTCCATTTTGAATTTGGAGTATGACTCAATGTTACAAGTGCCATGCATTTGTTCATTGGGTCCTATAGTATACCTAGTAACTCCATAGTTTGACAATGGATAATTATCATTTATGGCGACGCCATCTTGGATTTCTCAAAATGCTCAAGGATGCCCAGGTGGCACCCAGCAGATTCTTATTCTACACACCCTTATCTATCATTTTCAGGAGAAAAATTGTGTCCATAATCAATTTTACGGTCAGGCCATAAGTTGGACCATGGCTACCTGACTATAGGGCATCCTCATTAACCCTATATATTTGGCTTGTGTGTTGAGGTCACATCTGATGGTAGTATACATTTCAGTAATTGGCACCATTGCATGTTGGCATAATGACTAATAACCTCCCTGTGAACAATACGCTTGGACACAAATTACATTATATCATTGCTATTACTTTACAGAGTCTGTATACTACAATGTGATAAAGTCATGGCATTTAAGATCCACTTTCAGAGCCACAAAGTTATAGCATATATTATTACACCTCATGAATATTAATGAACAAAGCCATGCTATTTCATTGGCTGATTCCTATTATGCGTGCTATTTCCCTAGGGAAATAGATTGGACTATTTCCCTACAACCTCGTCCCCAGAGTCACAGTGTTGTGTAATAAAACAAATACTACATGGTTTATATCGGGAAATAGGGCACACTATTTTCCCTTGGTACTGGCTACAGGCCTATCACCCCTCACCCTTCGGGTTCGGGGTGATAGGCCCGTAGCCAGTACCAAGGGAAAATAGTGTGCCCTATTTCCCGATATAAACCATGTAGTATTTGTATAATGTACCATGTTCACAATGACACAATAGAATACTTCGATACTACAGAGTGACAACAAACAGAACTGAACATAAACTTAAGTCAGCTTCTATATATCAAATGAGCACAATTCAAAATCAAATGTATTTATCCAGATAGTTCTTTGAAAAGTCTCTGGAACCCCACCACAAGGCCTCAATATATTGTTTTCCATGCATATTTATTTCGATTGCATCAACTTCTCCATCTTCCAAATCACTCTCTTAATGTAAACAATGACATTCAAAACATCGCACAATTTTGCCTTGGTTTTCCCTAGCATGCCTCATCAGATAGAGAAATATTTCAGTCACAACCCAAAAAGCACAGATTAACTTTTCAAAAGAGACATGCTCGTCAAAACAACTCCAGATAATCACTGCTTAGAAAGTCTCAATGTCAACTAAAATCAAAACATTTAAATCCTCCATGCTGTCTTCGAATTCTCCTCATACATATAGTCACATATGAATTTTTCATTAGAACATAGAAAACGTGATTTGTCCTTTTAACGACGAGGCAAAAAAATAGATCCATCAATCATAGTCCTGCTACACCGAGAGCTCAGAATTTTGCCTACGCACATGATGTAGAGTTATGTAGCCTGCCTGGAAGCTTGGTAGAGAGAGAGATTGGAGGGTGATGGTTATCATGTGTTATTGAGACATTGAATGGCGATCTCATCTAAATGTCAGCCCTGGGTCTCTATGGTGAATTCACCCCCTGGGCCAGATGCTACTTATGCTGCTGTTAACTGCCAACTGGTTCTATGCTGATGGAAGGTTAACCCAGCTAGTACAGGACACAACTGTCCAATTAAAACTGACCAGATGGAAATTTACTATTCTGGTCTCATCATTAACTGCATGTCGTTTTTTGTCTTAACCATTTTGTTTTAAAATTGGCATAACAGATACTTTCTTGCATGCCTAGTTTATCAGTAGTCCAATTGGCATTAAAATGGTCCAGAATTGCCAGAATTTGAAGGTCATTCAGGGCATGATAACAGGAAGAGCAGCAGTAGCGGTGTAAACCGTGGGGTAACTGAACAAATCTCGGACAGCCTTGAAAAAAAAAGGACTAACATACCTAATTGGGCCAGCTGAATAATGACGAACAAACACAACAGATTCCACACATACCAGCCCGTCCATCCCAGTTGCTGTGCAAGCTCTGATCAGAAGACGCACTATCAGCAACTTAAATTTCATGCAGCATGTTAATTCTTCATAAGACATTTTAAAATGAGAATGCTAAACTATTTAAAGCCACAGTCATTTCGATTACTTAATTTGTTAGTAATTAGGGTGATGCATCATCAACCATTCCTACCTTGTATATACTTATGCAATGACTGCAGGAAATGCAAACATTATGCAAATGCAAGGTATTTATTAATTACAGTAATATGAATCATACAAACCAACAATTTCACAATCAGTAAGTATTAAATAGTAAAATCGCAACCATGGCAAAATGCGCTAGGCCCAAATCCACCATGGGTTTATTTACGAGAGAATGATGGCCTTTCAGCGCAGTTGAATGCATGCCCAGCGTGCCCTTGAAACATTGTCACCTATATTCATAAAAAAAAAATTCATCTGTCCCTAAATTTGATGTTAAATTCTGTAAATTGCTCAAGTGATTTGTAAATGAGAAAAGCCCTCACAAAAAAAAAGGTTTCTTTTTGCACATTGAATGTCATGCCTGTTCAAAAAAAAAAAAAAAAAAACAAATTACCCTCACATTCTGTGGATATCACGTTTAATCATCGTCTAAGCCCGATCACATGTAATTACTGTCACTAACTACAAAACTCACATCAGTTTAATTTCCTCTTGGGTAAAACATAATTTTGATGATATTCAACACAATCGATATTCCCCCTACTTTCAGGAGCATGCGTTATTAAAGAGCGATGACCCGCAAGTTGGACGCACTGGAAACTAGTTGCGGAAGAATGCCGTACACGCAGCTGATTTGTCACAGTTTTTTTTGTTAATTCTTCTGTGCTGGTATTCATTTGAAATTGTTGTGTCCATTAAGATTATCGATAAAAAGTGGAATCTTCTGAGTTAGTTGGTTGTCATCAAGGGTCCATTCCCGAAACTTAGTTGTAAATCTCTGTTTTTTCTATGTCAATGCTGAAGTGGACCAATTTGATCCAACACTGTTAACTTGTATAAAAGTTCTGTTATGTAGGACATATGCCTGAGTTTGTAATACACGTTGGGTTACACATGAGTTTGGGGAATGGACCCCTCTTCACTTTACCTCAAAACAGAAAAATCCAAATTTCTCAAACTCTGGAATTAAGCAGCTTGGGTGGACTAACCTTTAATTGTATACTATATTTCATTGGTTATTGCCCTTTTTGGGTTTGGGACATGATGCATTTCCTGTGTGTACGCTACTTGGTTATTTTTAGTTTAGTTCACCGTGTGTTACTCTGCCTTTTTTACTTGTACGTGTTAGTCTATTTACGTTGCGTAATGTGTATCAGTGTCACAATTTTTTGATTCTTTTGATGGGTGTTGGCAGTCTCTTGTGGCTTTTAGACGGGTGTTTCCATAAGGTGACACCCTTCTTTTCTGACACCCTTATGAATTCGAACCTAACCGGAATAACCACATAAACCGGTGTTTTTCCTTAAGTTTCCGAATTTCATCAGGGTGTCATAAAAGAAGATGTCAATCTTATGGAACACCTCCTTTTGACCCTGTAAGGAACGATCAAATGAGTTTAATATTGCTCATATAATAATAGGTTTGCATAGAAAACTGGGCCTGTGGCCTCGTTGTCCTACGTAAAATAATGCTATTGCCCGTGTTTTTATTACACAACAGATACACGACAGAAAGCTAAAGAACACTACCATCATTCTCTAATTACCTAATCCCATTTAAAGCCACCCCCCCAAAGGAGATTTTTACTTTCAAATAGGGTTTAGGCTTTAATTACCCTGGGAGGGCTAGAAGAAGGCCAACATCAGATCAAATGCAAGACATATCATTTCAGAGTATATTATATTCACCTGATACCAATTTTAAGTACACTTTAGTTTGAGGCAGATAGTTAAACATATAACAAATAAAGGTCAATTTCTCCCCTCACATTCCTCAAAGTTTATCGTCCCAAGCCATCCCAAATGCATTGGGCCCTACTTAGATGGCTCTTATTGTTTCCTGCAATGGCTAAATTTACCACCTGGTCTTATACCCGAGTGTATGCTAGCTCCTGTATTTTCTTTAAAAATTGGGGGTGGGCTTAATACCCAGTGGGCTTATACCCCCGAGTGGGTTAGAGTATCACAAACAAGTTTTAAAAATCTAAATCTGGTGACTGCATCAATGCTTTCACACCATATATTGTAGCATTTTGCACACAGTACCATAAAATGTAATGGTTCACTTGCAAAGGAGATTACCCTCGATCAACTGGTAAGTTAAAGGTTTTTATTTTTGTATGTTTTAGTGTTAGACTAAGCAATTAAAACTAAGTTGCTAAATATTACTTTCTTTCACCCTATCAACATTCTACCATGTGCTGAATGGCGATGGCTAGAAAAGAAATAATCATAATAATGTCGATTTATAACGCGCACATATCCCCTGCGGGGCTCAAGTCCCGCGATTGCCAATTATTAATTACCGCTGGCCATCAGGTAATCGGTCACAATCATTTCGCTTCCATTCTATCTGGTGCTGCTGGCTAGGCGTACAACTCTATCAGCACTTAGATTAAAATATCCGCCATAACAGCCTCCCATATTTTGCTTGGGTGAACGAAGCAATTGAGACGAAGTATCTTGCCCAGGAACACAAACCGTCTGACTCAGCGGGCTCGACTCACTACTTGTATCATGAGTCCTGCGCGTATCCGTTGCGCCACACTTGCTCTCGCTAAAAAAATCATATCGCCTTTGACTTTCCCCAATTGAACTAAACCCCATCAGTACATACCAGGGATCCTAAATAAATTGGCTATGACACTCGATCAACAAAGTGGATGCATACTGCACATTGATCTGCATGAAATCCGTTACTTATGGATCGCCGGTTGTACGTGGCGCTGTGCCGCTATACGCCATTCCCCGATCTTACGTCATAACTGCATAATAATCATGCAGGTTTACTTATCTAAAATGGGGGCGCTATTACTATGGCAATATTTAATCCTGAAAATAAAGCTAAAACAATTTTAATTTTTTAAACATGTGAATTGAATGTATTTTTGCTAAATGATTAAAGAAGGCCATCAAAATTTAGGGGTTGGGATTTAGTCCGTTTTATGTAAAATTACGATATGATATAGGCCAACATTATGCATTTACAACTCTCCGTTAAGGTGGTATTATATAATTTTTCTATCCGGCGATGAATTAAACATTTTTGGCTTTTCTTATCAAGATTCATCTCACTGCATTAACTATCCTGCGAATCGGCTCTGGGCATTTGTACAACAGTGGTCACCCGCCTGGTACTAACCTCTTGGTCAAAAGTGTTTTTTTGCTAAGTGGTATTTTCTTAGAGGTCCACTGTTCGTGGACTGATTTACTCTATGTATGTTGATTTCAATTTCCTTGACAATAGATATTGTCACACTCCTTTTTTTTGATGAAAAAGGCAGGCAATAGCCATGGGGTAAAGGTTTACTTCTGACCTTTTAAGCTTTCGCTTAAATACCTCACTTTTTTGGCTGAAATTACACTGATTTCTTAGGCTAGTTTTATTTTACAGGTTTGTCTCTGATAAAAGATTCACCCTTTGACTTCCCAATTGCAATTTAACCCAATGGTGCTACCACCTATTCGTCATATTGATCGGATATTTTTTTCCTGCCATAATTAACATTAGTGAGAATAATGGTAGGGGCTGAAGAGGACTAGTGCTTAAAGCAATATTAGCACATTTTTGAAGAGCACCCCCAATTTTCAAAATTTGATATTTTTTGCACAGCTATGTTGGTAATTGTCTAGAAAACTACACCTGTGAACGAGAATGCTCAAAAATGTGTATTTATCATAAAATGAGCGATTTTTGTCATTAAATTGGGATCCCAGACTGAACTTAACGGCATCGCTCTGGAATGCAAGTTTATAATGTCCGTCCATTATGAAATAGTGCCACCTCAAGAAAATGACCTCTAACTTGACTTGCATGAACCAATAAAACAACTAATAGATGAGCGTAGATACGTACATGGCGCTATTTCCCGGCTATTTCATATTGGAAGGCCGTTTCCAGCAGCCATTGAATTATTATCGGGATCCCGATATTAACTATTCTAGTTACAAAATTCCTTCGTTTGCGACACATAGACATTGTAGAGCTTAACCATTCACAGGTATAGTTTACTAGCCAGTTACCAATGCAACCGTGTAAAAATCTCAATTTTTTTGAAAAACTGGGGCGCTCTTCAAAAAAATGTGCTAATATTGCTTTAAATATTTGAAAGCTGCATTTCAATTGGTTATTGAAATTGTAATTAGCCTATCAGAAAAGCTGTATGAATGCCAGGTTGTACTCAAAGTGTTTTATCAGAATGAGAAAAAAGTGATTCACACAATTGTCAAAGAATTTAATGCAATCATATCACTATCAATTTCTTCTTGCATGACACAACAACTGAAGTTGTTTTGACACATGATACCAATGTGTCAACTTAAAAACTTAAACGGGCAAATTTTTGTCATTTTGTATCAGCACCATTCATATTTACATCAACTTCAACCACTATCAAATCCGTAATCGCATCTATTCAACGTCACCGATCCCGACTAAATCACATCACGGTTAATTTCCCCTTACATCACAGTGATTGAAAAAAATAATATGTGACGACTTGACACACTGACACATGAAGTGGGTTGCCCTCAAATTGGACGGCCTGATCGTGTGCCTTCGGGGCAACTCCGTGCTGCACAGCTGGTATAACAGCTATTGCCCGGCCATTATCGCGTTAATTTCAAACTTGTAAATGTTATTAACATGATTAATTATGCAATATTTTCATTTGGGACACCTAATTGACTTATACTCCCGTGGTATTTACCCCTAGGCTGGATTTATGCATGCTTGGGTCAGGAGGAAAAATGGATGCTGCCAAAGATTCAATGATAATATGGTGTATTCCCTTGTAACTATACTGACTAATTAAATGCTTTAAAGACACTATCAGTGATCCCAAAAGAGTCAAAATATTTGAGATTTGCAAGGAAAGCTTAAAAGTGAAGGATAGGTCTGTAGAATTCTCATTTTTTACAACTGGAAAATTGACAAAGATGAAGAAAACCGCGTGCGTAAAATTTAAAGCTCCATTCAATTACGTATTGCAGTAAGTGTGCGCACGGACAGTAATGACTAAAATATCTGATTGTGTCCTTATTAGCTTACTTTCAGTCTTAGCACTTGTATGGTATGTTAGGATACCTATACTTGTCATAGACATGCAAAAATCTGATTTTGATGATTTTTTTTTATTTTCTAAGCTGGCAAATCACTGATAGTACCTTTAAAATTAGCATTCTAACTAAAGTTGAATATTTAGAGGAGGTAGTTATATTCATTAGTTGTTAGTCAGGGGGCAGGTGATTAGGTTAAAGTATTGATATAAGGGCAAGGTGAAATGGCCTTGAAAGAAGTTTCTGTTTCTATCCATATATAGAGACAGCTGGGGAGTCCAATCACATATTGCGATAGGGACTGCAAATATGGGCCTTTACCGTTTTTTCTCTCTCACAATTTTTTTTCACTGCTACCTCCAAAATCTGAAGGGAGAGTGTGATGTCTTAAGGTGGGTCTCATTGATAGCTCGAGATTTACTATATAGGTCATAAAAATCCATCATTATTGATACATATCCATGATAAAGTAACGTATCAAAACCAATATAGTAATTGTGTCTATTCTCATAAATCCTAGAAGTTTTGGATCCTATGTTAATTGATCACCAAAATATGGATTTTGATGAAGTATATTTGTTTACATTTTGACTGTTTTCTGCTAACACCACGTTTCATGTAACTTTTTGGCTCTGCATGTAAGATCAATTCGGTCGGTTTGTAGATTAATTGTTAAAACCACAATTTATATATATGTTATATCTGCTGAAACAAGCCAAGAAATCATGTTTAACCAATATCAATATGCATGATTGTAGCCGAGAAGAGGAGATTTTGTAACAGTTTTTCATAAACACTTAAGTTGTATTGGGTAAACAATGTACACACAGGAACAATTTTCTAAGAGTCTTGTAGGCTCTTGAGATGAGGACAAACTACTCACAAGATGTACTCCATAACCACTGTATAAAAGCAAGCTGAGGGTGGGGTCGTTAATGGGTCAAAAGGAAGGACAAGCTAATGATTACCACACATGTTGTCAAATAAACGCCCTACACAGCAAAGCTATTTAATCCAGGCTGCAGGCTGTACACAAACCCGTTAGCTTGACCACCACCCCGACCAAACCAATTTCACATGCGGTGGTCAGTTAACCTGGCCTGTCGATATTGAGAGCGTAGTGTGGAAAACCCCTAGCAGAGAAGGACATCTAATATGTCATTGCAAACACAACTGACTATTATCCTAGCTAGGAACTTGTCATACATGTCATAACATTATCTCGCTTACTGGTGCTTTTTCTATAAACAAGTAAACCAGGTGCCCATAGACATAATGATCTTTTAATTCGCACGGACCATGATGTACAGACTGGTTATTCCCACAGAAGTTATACAAATACCGACACCGCCAATGGCATATTAGGTTTTTTTACCGCAAAGTGACGATATAGGGGTCTATGCGATCAGCAAAAACAGTCATATTGTCTGGCAAATTGAAATTAAATGAAAAACCCCCAATCAAGTATATGGACTTTAATGTTGCTCAGAATCAATGACATACAAGGACGGGTTAGATTTGAAAGTGCTATAATTTGCACATCTAAAATCAATTTGCTACAATGATTCATTGGACTTTGCAGTTCCTGAGACTTGGTGATCATTTGTCTGTTGCTCAGAACAACAGAATGGCAGGGAAGTTGAATTCTATAATTAGGCAGGTGGTCAGGTAAAATACAGTGTCTGCATCTGTGGTTTAACCAAAAGGATGTTGGGTAACTGAATGTGAAAGAGATACGTCTTCAGGCAATAGCTCAGAACACTTCAAATTGTTTTAAATCGGCATTCCGTTGTGCAAACTTATAAATTTTTGTACTCGTATATAATAGTCATTTGGAGGAATACAAGTGTAGGTCAGTCTTTTTATTTTCTTTATTTTGCCATGGCACCATGTAGGTGTCCCTTTCCAACACAAAATATGTACAGGAAGCTAACGAGGGAAAACTAGTTATACACTTGATTTTTTTTTAGGTGTTATGGTTCCTGATATATGTGCCTACAGATTACATAACATACAATGTGTTTTATTCTCGTCCTTTCCCAGCTACTGTGAAATATGTTGTTGAGGAAAGATGATTTTAAATTTTGTGTTTTTTTCAATGAAAAGGCATAACCGGGGGAACCATTTCTGTTCGTGTATAGATGTACTTTTAAGAAAACTTACGCACATGAGGGTCATTCTCTGCAACTTGCGGATTTTCTCTTATAATACACTCATATTACAGGATTGTTGCAGCAACAGTCTATCCTATAGTCTTACTTTACCCTAATTTGCATATTATTGCCAAAAATGGTGAGCAAAATGGTTTGCATTTTTTTGTTTGGTTTTTTAAAAGGGTCACAAAGCAATGCCAAACCAACCCAACGATGAAAAATTTACAAGGAAATTATTGCATATAGCATAAAACAACTAATTATGCCAATGAGCCGAATTAAATGAATGGGCCTGCGATAGAAATTGCCTAATAAACAAATTATGAGGGTAGGGGGACCAAAAATGGTGGGCAAAATTTAAGAGTTTTTGGTTTAAGTTGTTCCGTCGCTGTGGGGGGTGCCTTGGTCGATTTTGCATAGAGGAAGGGTTTTAGCAAGCTAGCAGTCCTGAAATTTTGATGGTTCCGCCTTCAAAACCGTTGGGGTACGGCAGAACACAACGCTGAAAGGGGGTAGAGTTTGATAGAAATGTTAATTAACAAAGGCCTAATTTGCACATATTGTTGCAAAAAATGAGCAAATATTGACAGAGTAAATTTGAATATTAATTACAGTATTGCACTTTTGTAAGGTAAGATTTTACAAGCTCTCAATCAATACTGAATAATTTGCATAGCGTCTTCTTATACCTACTGTACGAGTGAAGAACACAAAGGACGTGGGTCTAACTAATGAGGTAGAAAAAATTTAATTTTCAATTTCACAATGCCTAATTCTACAAAAACTATAGCATGATTTTTTTCTTTTTTGGAAGTTAAAATTGGCCGAAAATGTAAAAGGGACTGAGGTAGTTAGAACCCCCCCCCATTTTCACCTCATTTCCCCCACCTACAAGATTTCTATATTTTTGAAGGTTTGCCACTCTCCGGAAAACGCCAAAGGCCCCATATTTTGTATTGGAGCAATTTTGAAAAATGTGACCTCGGGACAAATAAAGAAACACCTACTTTATATGAAAATTATCTACGAAAAACTTTTTTTTATAAAATTTTTTTTTCAAATAAAAGTTGATAAATATTTTTATTGTCCGACATCAGGGGGGGGGGGAACACCACAAACACCGGGGATAATTATAAAAATGGGCAAGTGGTAGTGGGCTGCATCCTCTCGTGCGACGACCCAACAAAACCATCTATTTTTTCCAGGTTAACACAAGAATGACCTCCTGGGTTGTGGAAATCGCTAAGCCTTACATACGCACACTATAGGAATGAGTAAGTCACATGTTTGCGTCCCCCGCCCGCCCGAGCGCCCCCCCCCGCGCCCGGGGGGGGCCCCCCCCCCCCCGCAACCTCCCTCCACCCCCCCCGGCCCGGCCCCGAAGACACACACCCGCTGCGGGGGCCCGCGCCCGCGGTGAGGTTTCTTTCCCACGCCGAACCCCCGACCGCGCCGCTCCCCGCCCGCCGCACCCCCCCGCACCCGTGAAAATGTAACGTAAGTAGCAAAAGGGGAGTATGTCAATCATTGCCAGGGGGAATGGCTGACTTGCAGGGGAATGCGAAGAAATGTTGTAAGCGAGAGAGTGCAACATGGCAAAATTTTATGCATCCAGAAGCGGAGGAGGACAATGAGCTAAGTTCAAGCTTTTGCATTTTTTAAAAAAGCAGGAAGCGAGGAGGGAAGTGCGAACCTTTCTCTCGGCGTCGCGCGAGCAAAAGTTGAAATAATCCCACCAAAATTTTCTTGTGCCTCAAAAACATGGTGTAATTGATCCCCAAAAAAAAAGATTTAGGGGGGGGGCACCGTCCCGGGTAATGTAAATTTAATAAGCGATATCCTGATTCAAGAAGCATTTGAGGGACCGTGCTATAAGGGCAGAACAGAGGTCTAATCAAACACAGGTGTACAATTTCGGCAGATTAATGGAAATTACATATTGTGGAATTTTATAAATGCTTCATCCAGGTAACAGGACAGGATCTAAGGCCCATACATCTCTAGGACGAGAAAATGCGTGAACCGATATAATCCTGCCCCACATACGCACAATCAGATGATTTACTGGTCATATAGGCATGGTATTCCATACTTCATACATTCAGCGATACAAAGTGAGATACTAACGTAGGAGTGGTTTGCGATCTTACATCACAACTGGTCAGTAAAGGTACAAATACGCCAGCCAAAAAAAAAAGGGACGGTGAGGCAGGTGAGCGCCATCGGTGCGTGCCGCAATAGTGTTTGCGGCGCTTGTCAGGGTTCAATCAGCATCAAGTTTGGGGGCCTGCAGCTGGATTGTGCTTTGTGGCCCGTTTACGCATTACATCTATTAAGTCGGCCTTCTTATAATCCGGAGGTCGCTGTTGTAGTGAAGAGGGTCATATAAGGACAAATTAGCTTTGTAAACAAAAAGTACATGAAACAAAGGTACGAATGGTATAATATAATTAACTAGCATAGTCAAATTGGTTGCTTTCTTGTCGTGGAGAAGGAATTTTCGTTGTGAGAGAGTGAAAAAAATCGTGAAATTTTTCAAATCCATATCTTCAGCAACCACGCATACTCGATAAAAAATAGCGGGTTCACAATCAACAACACTCAAAGCATGTAGCATTGTCATCATGAACTTTCAAAAAGCTGGGACTCAGGCACGGGGTGGGGACTGAAAGGGGCCTGTAACCAGTCGCAGCGCTCCGATTTACACATTTTCGTCAGTCCCCGTTAGTCAACTTAAAGGTGGTCTAAAACTCACAAGAAGTGGTTGTCCAACGGGGGTCGATGTTACCACCATGCGGTTTCCAATGGCTTGATGGAAGGTGGCTCAGAGGAAACATTGGGGCTCATGTATTGTGTGAGAATATACTTTCAAAGGTATACGTCACTCTATAGCATACCGGCGTCCGGGACCACCTACATCTTGTTTTTCGATTCCGTTTTAGATAATTAGGAGGGAGTCGATATGCGGGCAGACTACAATACTTTGAGTGGGAATGACATTGTTATTAGCAGCATAATATTTGAATTAAATTGATGATTTACTGTAGAGAATGTGAGTTTGTTCTTTACGCACCAGCGGGGGCACACACAGAAAAACCGTTCAGTGGCAGTAGATCGCATCACCGATTCCGGGGTAAATAGGATAACGGTGAACTGACCTACTTATCACATTGGCACATCCAAAAATCAATTTGGCTACAATGATTCAATGGACTTAATGCAGTACTCTGAGATTGGGTCATTTTACAATTGATTGCTCAGAACAATGTACAATACCAAAGGACGTTGAATGCTATCATTGGCTATACCCTCAAAGTCAGAATATTAGCTACAAATGAATTCATTGAACTGGTTGCAGTTCCTGAGTGGGGGGGGGGGGGGGGTAAAAAAATTAAAAACTCTGATTACTTATGTACAGTGTTTGCTCAGACCCAGTGACAATACACGGAAGTTTGAGACGTCATTACTTATAGGCTCCAATCTACAAATCAATGGAAAGTTTAGTTACAGGATAAGACCATCAATTTTGATCATACGACATGTTCACATACGCTTTTGCGCAAAGAACACAAACAGTATAATAGGTTTTTATATATACCTTTGGTAAAATTTGCGCTTACATCAATGAATGTTTGTAAGCAACAGGGAGTATACTTACAAGAGTAGCATTTTAGATCCTGCCATAAGTCTGTTTAAGATATATTTCTGTTAGATTCATCCAAAGCCATGTATAAAGAAAAGATGACACAGAAAGCACGAACCAAGCCAATTGATGGTCAGGGAATTTATGCTGAAACATAAATAGGCTAGGGGGATATCTACCAAAACCTTATCCAGCGTTGCTTTGCGCATTAAACAAATCTCTGTCTGTATAAAATAAATGCCCCTGGCATTTTATTATAGGTCATTGTACAGTGTATATCTTCAGTTATAATTCCACTGCAAACCACTCCCAGTCACCAGCCCCCGTTATTGAGAATACGACAAGTGCTAAATGCCACAAAAGAAAACAGACAAGTTGTTTTGAACAGTCTCAACAAACATTCCCTTATGCTTGCATTTACAGCCCAAGATGCAACCACCTAAGGGTGATGTCAAATGTGATCTGCCATTGCGTGGGGCATGCGGGTAACGGGGGGGGGGCCCAAAACCTATCCATTCGTGTTCGCTTGAAATATCATACTGTCTGTAATAATGCCCTCGGGGCATTTATTATAGGTCATGAAGGGAAGTTGTTTCAGGTATATAATCCACTGCAACCATGCACCAACCAAGAGAGCCCTGTCCTGAGGACGACAACAGTGCTAATGCACCAAAGATAAGATGTGTAAACGAAGCTCACAACATGGCAACATTAGGCTAAGATCGTGACTACCAGCTCACCTACAGATAGGGTCTATTTTAGGACACAGTTTTACGATGAACCAGGGAAATTCATATTGGAATCTACATTTATCAGAGGGTTGTGGGTACACGAAAATGTACAAATTGAGATTGGAGCACGAATTAGGCCAGTTTTCAGGCTAGGCAATCGGTGCCACCACAATAATCATATCACAAATCGTGATGTTGTTACTATGGGTAACGGGGGTAATCACCAAATTGTAATACAATAACTGTATGTGGTTGTGTATTTTAAAGAGGACATATGTGAGAGTTGGGTTGGGGGTTTTTAAGATTTTGGGCAAGGTATCCATATTTTCTGTCATAGGGTGGAATACGTTTTTCAATATAGAATTAGACACTGATAGAATTGCTGGCTTACTTTGTATATTTTGAGCTAACAGAAATGTCTTAAAGTGAAAACACATAGAACAAAGGCTGGATGTTTCCATTTGCGTGCTCCAATATGACATTACAATGTCCCAATTTTTGGCAAAACGCAAAGAAATGAATATCTCCTCGCTTACTACTTTCAGATAGGAGATATTTTTTGTGATATATAAGATTTTACAATCATGCAAAAAAAAACAAAAAAAATTTATCAAATTTTTAAAAGGGCACCTGATATGTGAAAAGAAGTCTCTTGTTGCAATCAAACAGAGAAATTGCAACCTTTGGTAGCAAGGCTGGGATTAGAGTTGAGGAGATTTTGGGGTTAGGGTTAGATAGGGTCGTGTTGTTTTAATCCACCAAAACAAAGGATTACCACATTACTTTAAGCTAAGTTAAGACAAGTGTGGCTCAGAGAATGCACCTTTAATGGTTCCAAAAATCAATTATTATAGGGTCTGAGTAGGGGGGGGTGGGAGGGTATTTCCATCACACAAGCACCCCTCCCTCATTGTATTTTTTTAGAGGCCCAAATATATCGGGCACTTCCATTCCGGTGGGATCAGCAAGCACAGGGCAGAACACACACTTTGCCTGGCACACTAGAGGAGGGGTATAAAAGTTCTGGGTGCCAGTTTGCTAAACGAGGAATATGGACAAATTCCCGGGGGAGTCCGGCGGTCATGACAATGAACCCCTTTCGGGGGTTTCTAATCTTAATTTAGCCTAGATATGTGCCACCATGAGGTGAATTATTGATGCACACGTGGGAAGGGAAGATCAAAATTCCAAAATGGCTTCTGATATGCTGAGTGGCTAAATTCCTAGCAAACCTTTAGAAAAATTAGTTGAAAAATAATTAATACGATTATGGAAGTGAATGAGGACAAAATACATCCCTGCCAGATGAGTTTATGTGTATAGACTTTATATTATATTTTTTATCATTGAATTGAATTGAAAAAATGGGATCATGCTTCACTCCCGGAACACTACATAATGTCATTGGATACAATCAATTTTACACGCCCAAAACAGAACAATTGGTTTCCCCGTTTCCGTGCCAGAATTATGTGCCGGCCCGTTTTTGGGGCCGAGTGCTGCATTTGCGGTTGTGTGAGATGGGTAGGAGAAACACAAAACATTTGACTTCTGGATGAGACCTTACAAGTTCACCCAACCTGTGTAATGACACCATCATATTTAATTTTTCACATCTTGACTGACATACACGAGTATTTTAACAAAATTTAGGACTGACTTGGACATAATTTGCATAAAAATATGAATATGGAGCTCAGTTGGGGCCAGTAATGATAAATGCAATGATAAAATTAGTACATTCTGCCCACTTCAACTCTCATTTCCGCCCAATTCTACTAATCCGTGTGTAAACTAACTTCTGCCAGACCAGCATGGACAAAGTATTTCTTTTTCTAATGCCCCCTCATTGAGGTTTAATCTGTTTTTTGGAGCCCAACTATTGTTTATCTAGCTTTCAGTAGAAGTTTCCTACAATATCACTGATTTAACATTGTTGTCTTATCTGTAAGTTAAGGTACACATACCATCATATTTAGGCCTATGGGATATGGAAATAATCCTTTAATAAAATCGTGGCTAGCAAAATTACATGGCCCTCACACACCAGGGACTTAAGGGATAAAGATGGGTCAATTAGCTGACTCAAAAACCGTCAGGCCCACATGGGTGTGCACACACGAGCTGAAATCGGGCAGATTGCCGTATCAATGAAAAAAGAGTCTCAAGAGGCGGACACTCTGGCTTATAAATCTAGGGGCAAAACCATGCGGGATCGAGAATGAATATCTATGGGGGTCTCGCTAGTTTTGAGTATGGTGTCAACGTTGCACTGTCGCCTACTGGAACAAATGGAAACTGCTTAAGAGTGTATCTGGCTAAGAGTGGTTCAAAGTCCAGGGAATGTGTTGTTTAAGATTTGAATAACCCACTTAATATCCCGTTTTGTGGGGTCCCCAAATTCCTATGTACCAAGTGTCATACTGTGCAGCAGCAGAATTTAGTTATTGGACGTTTTGGTAACTACCGCCATGTTGAGACTGGCAAAATAATCCTTTTGAGGGATTGTAGACATTTAATGTGTGAAGAATAAATAGCACACGCGCCCCCCCCAGGAAGTTGGTCCATAACCTGCACCCATTTGAACACTCTTTTCTGACACGCATGAATTCGGAAACACCTTCACAAATAAAGCATGTTTAATTCTGTAAGATTTCCGAATTCCATATTGCGTCAGAAAAAAAGTGTGTCAGATAGGTCCGTATTATGAAACGGAGGCCCCAACCACCCCCTTTCCAACAGTGTGTGAACACAGGGCAGACCAGTAATACCAATCCGATCCTCCAAGTTAACCGAATACCACCCAAGGGTATACACAGTCAAATCCCTTGCAAACAGTCAGAAATTCCAGTTTGGAAGCGCTCACCCAAAGCACAATTCTGTTTTTGGCTGTGGGAAATTGTTGACAAGGTGTCATTCGGTCGGTATAGCTTGCTACAAATAAATAAGGTAAGAAAAAAAATGGCCCTGGTAATTGTCACAGGTTCCCTTCGTAAGGTCTGTAGTTGACCATAATCCACAACATAACAAATAATTTTCATTATGAATCGCAACTTCGGTGGAAAAGGGAGGGAAAAGAATAAGGGAAGAAGAAGAAAGAGTGATAAAACTAACAACAAGAAGGGGGAGGGGCCAAAAGAGGAAAGAAGAGAAGAAACAACGGGGAGACACAACCAGGACATTTTCCGACAGGTCTAAATTCAACCATTCAAACACCAACCTTGAAGTCACAGTGATGTTATTCTTTATCCTCTTCATGGTGTACAAGAAAATGTGCATGTTGTCTTCATAACTGATTTGAAGTGGAAGCCCAATGTAAGTAAGAGAAACATTCATATGAGGGTTCATAATAGTCTGGTACACATCTTCAAGGGAAACGGTTTGTTCATTGGGGATGAGTTTGGTTGGTGGATTCATAAAATTCCCCAAACAAAATGGGTTTAGTGGAACAACCCACATAAGAAACTGATGTAAAACCAGGCACATCCCAAGTTATAATTCACATGATGATTCAATTCCATGAACGAATTGGGCTCAGATATGAACATGACTAATGATGTAACAAGTCTAAATTCATCTGACCGTCTCAGGTCTCACCACCCCCGGGGGGCGGATGCAACTTTTTTCAAAGGATTTTTATCTGTTTTTTTCCTCACTCTCCACTGATGTTAACAGGTACCACAGCACAGCATTGACTTACATCAACAGGCACCATAAACACATCGCAACATAAATACGTCATCAACGCATGTCCTTTCACGTGGATTATTTTATTTAGCTGTGCCTATTCGTACAATCGCCTGTCGCCTAAACCGAATTATCTTGCCTCAGATCCAAACCAAAAATGCAACATTAAGATGGCAAAATGGGTATTTGAACATTACCCCAAGACCTGGCCATCTATGATGCAGCTTCACCTGAGCTTGTGTTTTTTGGTAACCAGTAAAAACATTAGAACTTGAGAGCCCTATCAATTGACAGTTGATGGAATGAGAAATAATGTTACCAAACCCATAGCTGTTTGATTAAAACTAAGCAGGGAGGCAGGGGTCTCTTTATACAAGTAGTTCCCATCATGAACCATGGAGGAATGGGTTCAGATATGTTGCAAGGCCAGGCTCACATGCAACTGGTCCCAATCCATGCTCAGGTTTGCAGGTGTTTTCTGGGAGCTCTGGATTTCTCTGGGCACCGCACAACCGGGAATCTCTGGTTCCTTTGCAACAGCATTTGTGGTCCAGCGGATTGGATGGCCACCTTGTGATCTGAAGGTGGGGTCTCGAGCTCCGCTGCGGCCAACTGTTGTGCCCTTAGGCAAGGCATTTATATTGCTGCTTATCGACCCCTAAAGCAATATTCAGGTCACTGTTGTGAGGAAATTATAATCCAAGTGCTGATGAATTGTGTGCTTGGCCAGCTACCGGCCTAGATGCAGCGCAAAATGATGTGACAATTTCCTGATAGCATGCATAATAATATGCAACAGCGCTTGAGGTCTACTGGGAATGGTGTGGTATAACAAATGCAGTCATTGGACAAGGATTGTCTTATATAACTGCACAATGGGATTTCTGCGAAACCCAAACTTGCACAATGACTACAGAAGAAACTATCCCTCACCAAAAAAATATGTACATTTTGTATGTCCATTTTAATCCAGGAGCCATTTTAGTTCCTAGGTATTGGTGAAACTGAGGATCGGTCAAGTGACAGGCTGTCTTATTGTTGACTGACCACAATGGAGACTTCTGGAAACCAAACTGCACGATGACTTCAGAAGACCTATCCCCCTCAACCACATCTTGTACATTGTGAGTGTCCATTCTACATCCAGGAGCCATTTTGTTTCTGGGTATTTTGTGAACAACCTTATGATCTGTCACTTAACAATAACAGGCTGTTCCTTTATAATTGACTGCACATGGAGATTCTGTAAACCCAAACTTGCACACTGACTGCAGAACACTATCCTCTCTCACAGTACATGTACAATGTAAGTGTCCATTCCTACATCCAGGAGCCATTTCAGTTCTGGGATTTTGTGAACACCTGAAGGATCCCTGTCACTTACAACTGAGGCTGTCTAATTGTTGACTGCACAATTGGAGATTTTCTGGAAACCAAACTTTGTCACAATGACTTAGAAACTATCACCCTCACCACACTATTACATTGTGAGTGTCCTTCTACATTCAGGGCCATTTTAGTTCTGGGTATTTTCGTGAACCACCTGAGGATCTGTCACTTACCAAGGCTGTCTTATATTGACTGCACAATGGGATTTCTGGAACCCAAACTTGCAAATGACTGCAGACACTATCTCTTCTCACCATACTATGCAAAACATTGTAAGTGTTCCATTTACATCCAGGAGCCATTTCAGTTCTGGGATTTTGTGACACCTAAGGATCCGTCACGTGCACAACTGAAGGCATGTCTTATTGTTGACTGACAATGGAGATTTCTGGAAAACAAAACTTGCACAATGACTGCAGAAACTATCACACTCACCACACTATGTACATTGTGAGTGGTCCATTTCTACAATGCAGGAGCCATTTTAGTTCTGGGTTATTTTGTGAACCACCTAGGGATCTGTCACTTGACAAGCCTGTCTTATTGTTGACTGCACAATGGCGGATTCGGGCTTTAAAAATTTCACCACGGCAGTACTTCACCGAATCAAATTTTAATTTTTTTGCCAGGGAAAGATTGATCTGAAACGGTCGATGGTCATTTTATTACCATATTTGGAACAGATACAAGCATATAATCCACTGACCAAGTGTCGTCAGGTTCCGAGATGGCTCAACTGATTGAACAGAAAGTAAAACCTCACACATTGCTTATGATTTGAAACACACTGTTCTCGTTATGTTGTTGTTTGTCACTGGTTGCTTGAAATCTTAACAAAACTTGAGCTCCCTCTCAATAAACAAATACTAGGTATGTTTGCACTCATTTGAATGCCACTAGTCTATTGATTTCAAATATTGTAATGACAAATCAGAATTGACCATTTTAGCAATAGTTTCGGTTAAAAAAATTTGACTTAGTTGAGTGAATTTGCATAGGTCATATCGAAGGATTTACCTATATACTGAGAATGCATTTAGGCTATGCTGTATCCGTCCCTACAAAACTTCAGGGCTCCAAAATATAACATACCTCAGGTCACATGAGTACATGAAAATTGTAAGAACATGCTAAGAAATACTCTTAAAGGCTTAAAACATGAGCAAGAACGAGAGGGTCTCGGATGCCTTGATACATTAATCCCTGAATCTGGAACATGTTATTGCTAAGTAGGTTCTATAATGCTGATTTTTTTCTCTGGAATGTTTGGTTTTTAACTTAACTTTTTCATTTGATATTTTTTTAATTTTTTTTTTTAATTTGAATTTTTGTATTAATTTTTTCATTTTTTTTTTTGTTGGTTTGTGTTTATTTTTTATTTATGCACAAGTAGGTCAAATACCACCCAATAGCCTTTGTTTAAAGATCATTTCAAAAGCTGACCCTGAATCAAGAACTTATACTAGAAAATTTGTTTTAAGGTGCAACGAGAGATTTCAAATAACAGGTGTCCCGAAAAAATATGAATATTCTAATTTTGGCACTGGCGTAAAGCTTTATATCAAAAATATCCCCATCTGTAAGGATTAAGCTGAGGACTGTTTCCTTGGTACAAAAATTGTGAAATTTTGAATTTTGTATAGGAGCAAATACGAAATTCAGCCTTTGTTTTGTATTGAAATTTAAGCATATACAAATCAACTTTTGTTTTCATTTTAAGTTATTTCTGTAACCAAATAAAAGGTATAGAATCTATTGAGTGTGTAATCTATATGAAA
Organism: Ophioderma brevispina; assembly: GCA_023653785.1. Lineage (NCBI taxonomy): Eukaryota > Metazoa > Echinodermata > Ophiuroidea > Amphilepidida > Ophiodermatidae > Ophioderma > Ophioderma brevispina. The sequence goes on along the minus strand of JAMKCH010003580.1, from coordinate 9,011 downwards.
TAACTACATATCACAGAAAATATGGATGACTTGAAATCTCTCATTGAACCTTTAAACTGGATTGAGTGTTGAAAGAGATTTAGACTAGTAAAGAAACTCAAAGATGGTAAAAAGTGTAATCGTATTTGGACACAGATGGTAAGCTGAAATGGATGAGGTGTTTTACTTCAATAAAAAAAAATTGACATGGGTAAAGTTTTCCCAAATTATCCAGTGCGTAACCTTGAAAAACTAAACCCTCAACAATGACCCCCCAAAAAAAATCATTGTGTAACTCTTTGCAAACTAAACATCAAATGTCATGAAAGTAAAGTCGCCATTTGAAGGAACGGATTACCAACCCACACATAAACGTCTTAAGGGGATTTCCTTTGGGTCCATTAGCACTTTCTTGAAATATGTGGGCTTCATTAAACGTAATCTCTGACTGCCTATGAATTACACTGACATTACACTTAAGAGTTACCATTCACACAATTTCTATATCACTGCTACTGTTATTGCTTCACGTCATGTTTTTCCACACATTTTGCTTTCCAAGGTTAAGCCTGTTCGCAGGCTCCTACCGAATCATAGGTTTTTGTTACTAAATTGATACTTCAACAGAGTCCAAAGAACTTACTTAAAGGTGCTTGTTCCGATTTGTCTATTGTGTTCTCTACTTGAAATGAGAGCCCGGCACATATGCCTCATCAAGTACCGTGGGAAACAGACTTGCGGTTTTGAAGGTAGAAGCAATAGTGACTATTACAAAGCCATATTCAATATTGTGCTGATATTGATGGTTAACCATTAATTTGGCGGATTTTTTTTTTAATATCTTGGGAATGAAATGGATTTGAGGGCTCAAATTTCAGGACGACAATGAGAAAATACGGCATTTCATCTAATATCAAAATCGATACTACTTCCGGGTAAATCGGGGGTCCCAAAGACGATCGGAACATTCACCTTTAAAGACACTATCAGTGATTCACCCAAAAGAGTCAAAATAATTAAAAGTTGCAGAAATAACTTAAAAGTGAAGGATATGTCTGTGGAATTCTCTTAAGTTACTTTTTCCGACTGAAGAATTGCCAGAAAAGGAGAAAATGGCCGTGTTCAAAGGTACGAATTTCCATTCAATTACATGCTGTTAAAAAATGTCCATTGGACAGTAAGCCTAAAATATCAATTTGCCTATGTCGTTGCTTCTAGTCTTATCATTGCAGGTATGTTTAGGCCAAATATACCTGTTACAGACATTCAAACTTGAGTCACCGCGTGCCTTTAAAGGTGCCACAAGAGATTCAAAAACAGGTGTCCCAAAAAAAATGTTACAAATTCTGATTTGGGCACTGGTTGTAAAGGCTTTATATAGAAAATATCATTATCTGTAAGGATTAAGCTGAGAACTGTTCTTTGGTACAAAAAAATGTGAAATTTCAATTTTGTATAGGAGCAAATACAAATTCAGCCTTGTTTTCTATTGAAATTATAAGCTTAAAAAAAATCACCTTTTGGTTCCACTTTTAAGACATTCGTACCATAATATACAAGGGTAAGAAGCCTTAGAGTGTCAAATTTATAGAAATTTTTTAATATTTTTATTATCATTTTGGTTGTCTCAAAATCTCTCGTTGGCACCTTTAACCACTAGATGGGAAACAAGCAGCTTACTGCTGAAAACATAATACGGACACTTTGTTCTACTTCTCAATAATCCGCAGCTTAACGGGCAGGGTGCTGTCCATACAAATGGCTGATACTTCCTAATTTAAGACATATCTAAAGAGAACAATCAATAACATGTACACTACTAGGTATTAGTAATGCTTCGCCACAGACCCATATCACTGTGCGCGACAAGTGCATACTGTCCGGTCCCTGTAATGCTGTGAAAGAGCTTAACTCAAAGAAAGGAGCTTAACTCAAAAAAAGATTCCTTTCACCTTAAAAATTACATTCTGCAAAATATTAAATAAGCACAAGACAACCTTTTTTTTTCTTTTTAAATGTTCTCAGCATTATTTGGGCCTCAAAACTTTAAAATTAAAAACAAATTTGTCATAATGCTTTTATCTTTGCAGGATGTCAATTAACGAAGACATCAGGACTTCGCGCCATCAATATTTTTTAAACTGGATTTTGCATATTTAGAATACTAAAACTGTATTAGAGCACACTTTAGTGGATAGTCATTTTATGGGAAAAACAAGGCGGTTATTTGATTAACCACAGTGGTATCGCCTTCTTTCGCGCTTTACTGTAAGACAAAAAGCAGGACACCAGAGTGAAAACTGGTGCGAGTTCCAGGGTGTCCCCAAAAAAGTTGTGCAAGCAGATAAACTCCAATTTCTCAATTAGTTTTACTTCCCACTATTCATTGAACCCACCCTAGGGGATCCAACATTTTCCATTGTGGAGATATATCTTGGCAAGTTGAAATCCCCCCCCCCCCCACGAGCATAAGTCGGATTGTTTAGGAGTAGCACCCTGGTTTTGCATTTATAGTATCTTTACTTCCTGCCTTTTCATTTGCACCACCCCACACAGGGGTCACAACATTTCCCATGTGAGATAGTAATCATGAGAAGTCCTCAACAAGAGAATAACTAAGAGGTTTAGGGAGTAGCACCCCCGGGTTTGCATTTTGATAGTCATTCTTTTTCCTCTCACTCTTTCATTTGACACCACTAGGGGTCACAACACCATTTTCCGTTGTGGAGATATAATCTTGAAAAGTTCCCCCACATGAGCACAAGTAGAGACGTTTAGGAGTAGCACCCCCGGGTTTGCCATTTGTTGTATTCTATACGTCTCACTCTTTCATTTGATACATTTATAGAGGTAAAAACATCTTACGTTGGGAGAATGAATCTTGAAATGTCCCAAAATAATTCTATAACCAAAAGAGAAGTTTAGGAGTAGCACCTCCGGTTTTGCATTTATAGTATTCTTTATTTCCTGCTCTTTCATTTGACACCACCCCAGGGGTCACAACATTCTCCATTGTGGAGATATTAATCATGAAAAGTCATGCAAAAATCCCTTAAAATTCACCAAATTTAGTAAAATTTTGAAAATTTATTCAATTTGGCAACACTATTTTTGAAAAAATCATGTGACCACATTTTAAATTTGAGTCCCCTACGAGGTCCAGAAAGTGGTGAAAACCTTTGTTGTGGTATACTCCTCCCCCCTTGATAAGTCTTCTTGTTTTTGTACACCACCCAAATCAACACAGACATATATGCCAAATAAACAATGCTGACCTAAATTGATTGTAAGGTAAACAAAACTCCTGAATCAAATTCTTTTTGAAGGTTGTAGTATTCAAACTGACATGACAACCTGAGCAAATGGTGAAATGGACAAGCATTTAGCATTTAGTTGCAATTTAAAAATAATCAAAGAATGCCCCTTTACAGTGGCCCCCCACCATGCATTTTGACACCACCAATTTGCATTCACAAAAAAGATGTACCGCATAGTAGTCTTATGTAGAGAAGGAATTTGCCAATCAATGTACCATTAGCATTACAGCAATTATGCATATTTAATTAGAATCAATTGTATAAAAAAAATGCCCCTTAATGGCTCACATGCACTTTGACCAATTATTGATTCTTAACCCAAAAGAGGCATGGCATAGTATTCTTCATGCAGCGATAGGAATTTTGCCTATACGATGTATGGTTTCGAGATACAGTAATTATGCATATTTAATTAGCTCATTTGCATACTAAGCCGCATGTATTTACACACTTTTTTAAAATTGCAAAAAAAGCTTTGGCACCATGATGGCTTTCCATTGCCAGTGAATGAATTGTCAATATCCAAGTACCGTTTCAAATTATAGCAATAAGCTGATTTTGCCATATTAATTAGATCATTTGCATACTTAATTTGCCGAAATCTGAAATACCCCCTAAATCGACTCAGTTCGAGAATCTCCAGCCCCGACTGCCCCCCCTTCCCAAGTTACATCATCTACACCTTACGGACTCCAGAAAACTTTCGTTAATTATGCAAATAGATACTTAATTAGCATATTTACGCCAAAAATCTAATCAGGTCGAAGAAACTCGTGGACCCGCTCTTTCCACCACGTTACTCATCGTAGCCCTTACGGAAAATCAGATAAATAGTACACAAGCCGTGAACACGGACGCGAGCAACAGCATGACAGACAGACGGACAGACAGAGGGACAGACAGACAGAAAAGTGATTACTAAGTCGCTGCCGAAAAAAGTTCAGGTGAGACAAAAGAGAAGTTATTTTCGGTCAAATGACAACTCTTTGGTTGATTCCAGAAAAATAGTGCCCTGCAAGAATTATTGGGTTTACCACTGCATCATCCATTAAGTGATCCAAGTCTTGGGCAATATATTGTAACAACCTCAAGCCATCGAATAAGAAATAAGGGTGATGCAGTATCATTTAGGGGCGATAATTGTGTCGAGGTCGGAAAAAAAAATTTTAAATAAGGACGGGCGCAGCCGAGTCCATTATTTTTAAATTTTTCGGCCCGAGGAGGAACAATATGAGCCCATAAGTATACTGCAAACCCTTGATTTCTATTCTATTACCGAAAACAGCATGATATAATGGAGAAAATGCTTCGCGACCCATTATTGCAGAATAAGGGCAGTAAACTGACAATCAGAATGATGCATTTTCATAATGGGCAGCAGAGGGTAATAGAATATTGTTAAATACTATGTTGCTGTTTACATGAAGATGTATATGAACATCATCATAAGATGAGTAACTCAATTATGTATACGATAATAAATAATCATAACTCTGTTAGTTTTACACAAAGGAGATTTATCATGAACATGAAAAATAATAGATTCAATGGGAGATCTACTAAAAGCATGCTAAAAGACAAGTTACCAGGAACACTTTTTGTGGCAGGTATTCCTGAGTACTTGAATTCTCACCACACAATAGGATTTTCTGAGCCACCATAATGTAACATTTAAAATCCAACGGAGTGCAAACAACCTTTTTGCCATTTCAATGATTTGGTATGCAAAGTCTTGGTCAGTGGAACTTTAAAGATTCTTTTCAAGCAACACCGTGCAGGAATAAACCATTTCAAGAGCACATGACCAAGGACAAAAAAATGGAGTTATCTTCATACATGGCAGCACACAGATTAACACATGGCAGCTAGTGCCTTAACGAGAATGAGGTCATTTCCAGAGAGAAGAGGAGAAAGACGCCCCCACCCATTTTTTTCGAACCCCAGGTGTATGCATATTTGGAATGATTAGCAATGTATGAGGATCACACCTGAAGTGGAACAAGCCGAATTACGCCTTTTGTGTAATAAAATGATGATTTTTTCTTATGTCGTGCATGATTTTCTATGAGGACGATTACGACAGTAGTCAAGTTCAAAAACAAGGTAGAGGTTTCTTTCGTACTGGTTTGTTCAAATAAACCTTCCAAACTTCTCAGGAGTGGCTCTACAACCGGTTTAGTGCAATGTGAGAAAATTATATCCTAAAATAACTCCTCCTGTCACTTTAAGGCCTTCTTGCAATCATATTGACGGTATACCTTTACACCTGGTTTATAGTATATTTTACAACATTATGGCATGAAACTCGGCCCCAACACCAACCAAAATGCATACCAACACCACATTAACAAAAAATTGAATGACGCCCGTTAAAAACATGACTAATTTATGTTGACTAACCTGACACACCTTTTAACACCAAAAGGATGTATGCTGAATCGTTTCTCGGTTATGGGGCAGGTCACGTATGCGATTTTCCAATGTAAAAAGCCGTGGGCCCACGTTATGAATTACACTACCTCACAGAGTAAGTTGTCTTTTTTAATCTTTGCATCACACTATCGGTGTTATCGCCTTACGGTACTTCTCTTTCAACAAGTTGTAACTCTCGAAAGGCCAAGTTGACTCCATCATGTGATGAAATAGTAACGTTGTGACTGAAATATCATCATTTCTGCGCGACAGCAGAGTACAATGAACTGTTGGAAGCAGAAAGAAAAGCCCCGACAGATGTGACGATAACGCTTTCTTATTCATGCTCACAATGTAATAAATAATGATTTTAGTCTCTGTGGGATAATCCATAGGCTTTTTACAGCATCGCAAGACCTATGAAGTCTGTCTTGATTCAGAGCCTCCCCCTACCTATCTAGAGAAAAACAACCTATACCCAGGCAAACAGCTTGGAGAAGACAACAGCACAAGAAGAGAAAGAAAGTTTGCAATATCAGTTATAATGATTGATTGCATCAGAAAAAAAATATGAAATGCATTTTAAATGTTTAGACATTTTGGGGAAGAAAATTTAAAATATTTCATCTCTGAGCAACTATGGGCACTTGCAGGGCCCATAATGTAACATTTAAAATCCAAGGAGGGCAAAACAACCTTTGCAATTTTCAAAAAGATTTTGGTATGCAAAGTCTTTGGTCAGTGCACTTTCACTGATTCTTCAAGCAAACCAGTTGCATGAATAACCATTTCAAGAGCCACTGGACTCAAGGACAAAAAAATGAGTACTTCAACATGGAAGCACACAGATCTATCACCATGGCAGCATTGCACTTAAAGAGGACTGAGGTAATTTCCAGCGAGCAGCGCCCCCCAATTTTTGAACCAGGTTTTTCTGCCATATTTGGAATGCTTAGCAAATGTATTAGATCACACCTGAAGTGAACAAGCACGAATTACGCCTTTTGTGTAATAAAATGATGATTTATTTTCTGTCGTGCAAGATTTTAATGAGGACGATTACGATGATGAAAGGCAAGTTCAAAACAAGGTCTGAGGTTTCTTTCGTACTTGTTTGTTCAATAAACCTACAACATTCTCAGGTAGGTGGTATACAACCGGTTAGTGCAAATTTAAGAAATTTTATATCCTAGAAATAACTCCTCCTGTCACTTTAGGCCTTCTTGCAATCATAGACGGTATACTTTTAAACATGTTTACTATTATATTACAACATTATGGCATGAAACTCGGCCAACAAAATGGCAATATAAAAACACCACATTAACAAAAAATTGATTGGACCGACCGTTAAAACATGACTATATTTATGTTGCTAACCTTGAAAACACCTTTTAACACAACAGCATTGTCTGCTGACTCGTTTTTCTCGGTTTATGGGTGCAGGTCACGTATGCGATTTTCCAATAAAAGCCGTGGGCCCACGTTATGAATTACACTACCTCACAGAGGTAAGTTGTCTTTTTTTAATCTCTGACATCACACTATCGGTGTTATCGCTTACGTTACTCTCTTTCAACAAGTTGTAAACTTCGAAAGGCCAAGTTGACTCCATCATGTGGATGAAATCGTAACTGTTTGTGGACTGAAAATATATCTTTTGCAGCAGAGTACAATGAAATTGTTGGAAGAGAGAAAAGCCCCGGATGTGACGTTAAACTGCTTTCTTATTCATGCTCACAATGTAATAAAATAATGAAGTCTCGGTGGGATAATCCATAGGCTTTTTACGCCTCTCAAGACCGGTATGGTGAGGTCTTTTGATATTGGATTCAGATGCCTCAACCCTACCTAATCTAGAGAAAAACAACTATCCCAGGCAAACAGATTGGAGGAAGACAACAGAACAAGAAAGAGGAAAGACAGTTTGCAATACATACAGTATTAATGATTGATTGCATCAGAAAAAATATGAAAATGCATAAATTTGACATTTGGGGAATTTAAAATTTAAAAATATTTCATACTCTGAGCAACTCTGGCCTTGCAGGGCCCAAAGCAACTATGGCCACTTGCAGGGCCCAAAGCAACTCTTGAGCAAATTGCAGGTCCCAAAGAGGGGACTATGGCTAGTTGGCAAAAGCCCAACGGCCAAAGTGACTCGGCCACTTGCAGGGCACCAAAATGACCTATGACCCACTTGCGGGGCCAAAGCGACATGGTCACTGCAGGTGCCCCAAAGCGACTATGGCAACTTGCAGGGCCCAAAGGACTACGGCCCAATTGGCGGGTCCCAAAAGCGACTTCGGCACTTGCAGGGCCAAAGCGGACTATGACCCAGTGACAGGGCCCAAAGCGCTACCATCAACCGTTTGAATCCAGTTTGCAACCCTAAAGTGGAGTAATCTTTCTCATTCGCAAGCATTGATTGTCACAGTTAATTAAAGCTCACCTAAGCCTAGTTATGTATCTCGACGGACGACTGTTCTGTCGCGTCAACAAATGTCAGATGCCATATATGGTCGGGGGGGCTAATTTCCTCCCCGTCTGTGACAGCATTCCACACCAAAACAAGGACCTGGACTGAAAATTATAGGCTATAAGTTATAGGCGCTGGCTTCTATCTTGGAATTAAAAACTGCTACAGTTCAGACCCACCATAATATGATTGAAAAATATTTTAAATGGAGAATATTTTTTGATCATTTTGGCACCCATATGAGGGCATCACTCAAAAGAAGAGAAAAATCAAACCCGTACCCCCCTCCCCCCCCCCCACCCCCCCCCACCCCCCCCTTACACTGTGATTTGTTAGTCATCCATAGCTTCTATGGGTATTACGCAATCAGAATCATGCGTAGAAAAGGCTATGAAGGTAATAGAGACTATTATAGGTATAGACACATATAAAAAGCCAATCAGGATACTGTAAGAAGGTGTGTTATTTTTAACAAATTTTCTTACAGCTTAAGGTGCAACAAGAGATTTTGAGGCACCCAAATAATGGTCATAATAGTTAATTTCATATAGATGAGACATCAATAGAATTTCTAGCTTGGTTTGGCTACAGAAATGTCTTAAAAGAGAGAAAATGCGCGAGTGGATTTTTGAATTGCTTATATTCAATGTAAAACAATGGCTGAATTTCGTATTTGCCTCCTATACGAAATTAGAATTTCACAATTTTTGTACCAAGAAACATTTCTCAGTAATCCTTTCGCATGAGGATATTTTTGATGGCAAGCTTGACATCAGGGCAAAATATCAGTACTTTTTTTAAGGGACACCTGATATGTGAAATCT